>CBVK0101580696.1:0-25636 GCA_900067695.1 Picea abies | reverse complement strand
CTTGGCCAAAGGAGGGTAAAGTGTATTTTTGAGACTCATTTTCTTCACTTTTGAGTTTTGGAGAAGAGAGGAGGGGCACATTTCTCAAGGAGGGAGAGGGCGCACTTGATGAGGGTTTGAGAGAAACCCTTGAGAGATTGAGGAGGAAGCTCTTGTTCCTTTGAGATTGCATGGAGAGCACATCCATGGAGTTTTAGCTTCTATTTCTTGGAGGGAGCATGTTATATGGAGGAGGAGGCGCATTTATTTCCTTCATTTGCTCACCAGGAGAGGAGGACTTGGGGCCTTGAGATGAGGTCAGTTGCATGAGGAGGCTAGAGGGAGGGTGCATGCTTTCATGGTGAGAGATATCCATCTTTGTCCTCTGTTATTTTATGGTGATCATATCTGCTAGGAGGAGGGCATACCTGTGGAGTGGGTTGACAACTACCTGGTAGCATATCTTCTTGGAGGAATCGATTTCTGACAGTTTCAGTGGAGAGGCAGCAAAAGAGAGGAGCACATTCCTGTGGAAGGATTTCTTCATTGGGTCAAAGAGGAGCTAGAGTGCTTCACTTCAGTGCAGAGGGCTACAAAGGGAGAGGGCACACCTGATTTTGGGCACATCTCTCTCTAGATCTTGTGGAGAGGCTTGTGAGGAGCTTGCTAAGTATACAGGTTCCATTGTATTGTATTACTTGTTGTATCTCTTGTTTTAATCATCATTATATAAACATATATCCCAAAATGGTTTTCCCCGTGGGGGTTTTATCCAGGGTCATGTTGACCAAAATACCTATGTCAAATTTATGCATGTTTAGAAGTGTAGATCAGCATTTTAAATTTAAAGATCTAGAGGTAGTGTTATGTGTTCTAAGTTATATTGCATGTGTTAACATTGAGACAAGAAAACACTTGCAAGGGCACCTTAAAAGAGAACTTAACCTTCAAAACATTGAGTAGAAAGTGGGATGATTGTTTGTTGTCCTAAAACAACAAAAGAAGACAACCATACAGTTGAAACTTAGAGCCATACTAAGGTCAAAGACAGACCTTAGGTGGAAGCCTCATAGGACCTCAGAATTTCTACATCATGAAGGCATATTCAAGGGATGCACACAAGGCAAGAACGTGAAGAACCCATTTCCAAGCAGCAACAGTAATGCCAAAGGAGCCTTGGACATCGTACACTCAGACGTGTGTGGACCAATGTCAGCCACTTGACTTAATGGGTATGTATATTATGTTTCATTTATTGATGATTTCTCACATAATACTTGGATTTACTTTTTGAAAGCTAAAAGTGAAGTATTCAACAAGTTCAAAGAATTCAAAGTACTTGTTGAAACTCTTTCTGAAAAGAAGATAAAGATCTTAAAGTCAGATAATGGAGGAGAGTTCACATCAGATGAATTCAAGGCATTCTGCAAAGAAGTTGGAATTAAGTGGGAGCTCTCTACTCCCTACAATCCTCAACAAAATGGTGTGGCAGAAAGAAAGAACCGAACAATCATGGAAGCAGTAAAGGCCATGATTTATGATCAATATTTATGGATGCATCTGTGGGCAGAAGTAGCTAGGACCGTTGTATATGTGCAGAACAGAAGTCCCCACTGTGTACTTGGGAACAAGACACCAGAAGAAATGTTTACAGGTGAAAAGCCATAGGTCAACCACCTGAGGATATTTGGATGTCCAGTGTATGTGCATGTCCCCAAGGACAAGAGATCGAAGTTAGAACCTTCAGGTAAGAAGGGTATATTTGTTGGATATAGTGAAACATCGAAGGCATACAGAGTCTACATCCATCGTCACCATCTTATTGAGACTAGAAAATATGTCACCTTCGATGAGGATGCAGCTTTTAGTAGATCGAGACAGAATCATTCAGATGAGGAACTTGAAGCTCCCAGAGTTGTAGATACAGATGCAGGTGATGATGTTGAATTAGAAGATCATGATATGGAAGAACCACACTGCAGATTCATCCCAAGAGATGAATACAAAGAAGAGAAGACCAGCTTGGGCTCGAGAAATTATTCAGGATGCAGAGAAGTATGGTGCTCCAAATGGATCTTTCAGAGAAAGCAAGAGACCACGACCATACTCTAGTTACGTGGCATTGCTAAGTGACATTATTGATGTTGAGACTACCTGTTATGAAGAGGTTGCAGAGAAGAAAGAAAGGAAGGATGCCATGATTGAAGAGTACCAATCCATTATAAAGAATGATGTTTGGGATGTGGTTCCGAGACCGAAAGAGAAGACAGTGGTAAGTTCCAAGTGGATTTACAAGACAAAGCATTCAGCAGATGCTAGTATCGAGAAGTACAAGGTAAGGTTCGTGTAGCGTGGTTTCTCTCAGAAAGAAGGAATAGATTATGAGGAGACATTTTCTCCTCTGGAAAGATACACTTCGATTAGAGCTATACTTGCAATAGTTGTAGTAATGAAGTGGAAAGTACAACAGATGGACATGAAGACATCTTTTCTAAACAGTGTAATAGAAGAGGAAGTGTATGTGGAGCAGCCACAAGGTTTCGAGACACATGACAGTTAGACACATGTGTGCAGATTGAAGAAATCCTTGTATGGATTAAAGCAAGCACCCAGGGCATGGTATGGTAGAATTGACGGTTTCTTGATGAGCTTGGGCTTTACCAAGAGTAAAGAATATTCCAACCTTTACCACAAGGTTGTAGATAGTGGACCAGTGATATTATTGTTGTATGTGGATGACCTGTTTCTAAGAGGAGACAAGAAGCTCATCACTGAAAGTAAGAGGAAGCTTGCTACAGAACTCGAGATGAAAGACATGGGTATGATGAATTTTTCTTAGGTCTAGAGGTATGGCAGAGATCAAGTGAGATTTTCCTTAACCAAGGAAAATATATTGTAGAGATTTTGAAGAGATTCGAAATGATGGATTGTAAATCCATGCCTACACCGATGGTGACGAATCTGAAGTTATTGAGTGAAACATCTTCAGAGATAGTGTATGCCACCATGTATAGACAGATGATTGGTTCATTGATGTACTTAATGAACACAAGGCCACATATATGTTTTGCGGTGAACACATTGAATCAGTATATGGTCGAACCTAGAGGTGTTCACTTGATTGCAGAAAAACATGTGATGAGGTACTTGAAAGGTACAAATGACTATGGACTCAGATATGTTTCGAATCATGAGATAAGCATGCCAGACTTCACTGATTCAGATTGGGTCGGTAGTGTCGCAGACCGAAAGAGTACATCTAGATGTTGCTTCAATTTGGGATCAGCTATGATCTCATGGTTTAGCAGGAAGCAGACTAGTGTGGTGCTCAGTACGACTGAGGCAGAGTATATAGCAGCGTGTTCAGCTAGCAGTGAAGCAGAGTGGCTTCGGAAGCTACTTGCAAGATTGTTTGATCTTGAGTTAGAGGTGACTTGTATCTGGTGTGACAATTAGAGTTGTGTGCAGTTGTCAGAGAACCTAGTGTTTCATGACAAGTCCAAGCATATCGAGATCAGGTACCATTATATCAAAGATATAGTGCATAAGGGAGCAATGAAGCTCCAGTATGTTGCTACAGATGAGAAAATAGCAAACGTGTTGACCAAGCCTCTATCAAGAGTGAGGTTTGTGCATTTCAGGGACAAGCTTGGTGTGGTCCATAAGGACTTCCCTAATAAGAGGGAGTGATGAGTTACAGATGAAATTCCAGGGTAGCAGTAGCGGGTAGTCATTCACAGGCACGTTACTGACTATGGCACCAATCAGCATGACATTGCACAAGGTCAGTAGATGTCAAGCCTTCGAGGTTGGCAAGTTTCCTAGCTTTTCAAGCTGGAGGGCCAACCTGTGTGGTTGGAGGTGTTTCCTATCCTTGGGCTAGATGGGTATTCTGTGCACACTACATCGCCTAATCCTTGTGATTAGATGCCTAGTCACTATGGACCAGTTGCATGGTGTGCCAACCAGAGGTTACTAGTTATGTATGAACTATATGCTATATTCTGTGTGAGTTGGCGAGGATACTAGTTATGTATGAACTAGATGCTAGATTCTGTGTGAGTTGGCGAGGTTACTAGTTATGTATTGTTGAATTTGAAGCAGCTGCAAGAGCCATTCTCCGGGAGGATGGCAAGGACCCTAGCTGAGATCTAGGGCCCCCAGTGCACTCCTGGGGTTCTTGGTCTGGGACCAAGCATTCAGTGCCATGGAAAAAGACCCTTGGTATGGTAGAATAGACAGTTTTCTACAAAGTCTTGGATTCACCAAGAGCTTAGCAGATCCAAATCTTTATATAAAGATTGTTCAAAATCATCCAGTTATCCTAGTCGTATACGTGGATGATCTATTCCTCACTGGAGAGGAAAACTTGATAGCTCAGACTAAGAGGGAGATTTCTGCAGAGTTTGAAATGAAATACTTGGGGCTCATGCATTATTTCTTGGAGGTATGGTAGAGACCAGCTGAGATCTTTCTCTCACAGAATAAATATGCAGTTGATGTGCTCCACATATTTGGCATGATGGATTGCAAGTCCATGACAACTCCAATGATCTCTAACCTAAATAAAATACAAGATCAAGTTACAGGTTCATATCCAGAAGACCCCACCTTATATCGGCAGATCATTGGGTCTTTGATGTAACTCGTACATACGAGACCAAACATTTGTTATGCGGTAAATGCTCTCAGTCAGTTCATGTGTGAACCGAAGCATATACATATGGTTGTTGTGAAGCATATTCTGAGATATGTTCGGGGAACTATAGCTTATGGTCTCAGATACACTTCCAGTGGAGGTGTAATGCTCCATGGTTTTACAGATTCAGATTGGATGGGCAGTACAGTGGATCGGAAGAGCACTTCTGGATATTGCTTCAGTTTGGGTTCGGCAATGATTTCCTGGTCCAGCAGGAAACAGGGCTCCATAGCCCAAAGCACTACAGAAGCAGAATACATTGCTGCAAGTGTTGCTAGCAGAGAAGCAGTGTGGCTTAGGAAGCTACTTTCAGACTTGTTCAGTTCAGATCTTGAACCCACAATCATTCACTATGACAATCAAATTTGTATAAAGTTCATCGAGAATCTAGTGTTTCATGATAGATCAAAACACATTGAGATGAGATACCACTATGTCTGAGACATGGTTCAGAAGAATGTTCTAAGCATTCAGTATGTTTTGACGACAGAACAGACGGAAGATATTTTTACCAAGCCACTATCCCTGACAAAGTTTGTATACTTTCATGACAAGCTTGGTGTAGCTAAGAATGCCTCTCTTGCTGAGAGGGAGTGTTGAATTTGAAGCAGCTGCAAGAGCCATTCTCTGGGAGGATGGAAAGGACCCTAACTGAGATCTAGGGCCCCCAGTGCACTCATGGGGTTCTTGGTCTGGGACCAAACAGTCAGTTCCATGGAAAAAGACCCTTGTAAGGGCCCCTAGTAGATAACTGGGGTTCTTGGTCTGAGACCAAGCAGTGAAGACCCTTGTGAGGGCCCCCAGTAGATAACTGGGGTTCTTGGTCTGGGACCAAGTAGTTAAAGTCCCTAGATATGTTTAGGGCCCCTGGACATGTTCCAAGGTACCCATGTCTGGGACATGGGTTGATCCTTGGTCTTGTACCTTGGTGGATAAGACCCCAGAGATATCCCATATGCAGTGATGATAAAGTTAAAAAGGTCACCTTGAGAATGAATAGACAAGTATTGCCACTAAGTCACCCTTCCTAAACCCCCCTTCACCCTTGCTTGTGTTTATTTGGAGATTTGTTTTTTCTTTAGGGGTTAATGTGAAAATATTAATTAATTGTTTTAATTATAACATGCTTAATTAATATTTATATTAATTAAACATGTTATTTTAAATTATTATTTTTATTTAACCTACCCTAGCCTAAAGTATAAATAGAGTCCTACCCCTCTATTCTAATACACACTTTTATGTTATCTTCCAAAAGGTGAGGGGATCTCCTCTTGTGAGTTGTGGCCCTCCTTTGCAACAGTAGTCAAACTCTTGTAACAGTTCGTCCCTCCTATGATCATCTTCCTGGTCATTGAAACCTTGTCTAGAGATGAGACAAGGTTCATCAAAGCTCTTGAAGTGTTGGTTTTGATGTGTCTACCTGTGGTTTGAAGGTTGAGGCTGCCTACACCTTCCTCTAGTGCAGATCTATTTGAGTCGTGGCCTCTTCAGCATAGTTCTGGCCCCTCTCTTTGTGCCATGGCCTATTCAGCATAGATCTGGCCCCTCAATCTTTGTATCGTGGTCTCTCTAGGAGTCGTGACTCCTTCAAGCACAGATCTAGCCCCTAACTATTGAGTCGCGGCCCCTCTAAGCTACCTCTTCTTGTATGAGGTTTTGAGTCCTTGAAACTGTTGTGTGTGTGAGGGTTTAATTACAGAGATTTTTGTGTGGTGCTTAAGTGGTTTCTCTTCATTGGTGGCAAGCAAGTCTATTCATCTCTTGGCAAGAGATCTAACCTTTATGGTAGATCCATGATCCTGAACTTTTTCTGAGCATAATTACAAGTGGCATTACATCTCTTGTGTGTGGCATGGACTCCTTCAGAGCTAAGACTACAAGGTTAGTAACATGTTCAGTTTATTAGTTTTTTGAAGTTGTTTATGTGATAGTTTGTTCATTACTTAGATCTATATCAGATCTGAAGATTAGATTTGGTTTTGAATTTTGATCTATATAGATCTATATCAGTTTTCTAGTTAGATCTGTTTTGATACATATCAGATCCTTTAATTAAATTTGTTTTGTAGCTCAGATCAGAACTAGTGGTATGTTAATTAGTTTAGATCTAATCTTATGAATTTAATTTTAGTTGAATTAGATTGTTGCCTGTTTAGATCTAAGTGCTACACACACTCAGAATTTGTTTAAAAGATTCAAATCAAATCATTGTTCTCTTCTGATCTGATTTTCTATGTTCAACAGTTTAGTATTGTAGTGATTTCCTATTCTAATGTTTTCTATCTAATTAGAATTGAAAGACAGTATTTTTTCCGCTCTTACTTCCCTAAACTTAACATGTATGAACTAGATGTCAGATTATGTGTGAGCTGGCAAGTTGCCTAGTTCTATGTGAACTAGCTGAAGCCACATGATGACATAAATCTAGGAAGAATGATGAGACCATGGATGCATGATGTGGTTACAAAACTTCTTTAATATAGATTCGTGGAAAGTCAACAAGTCAATGGTCAAGTGAACAGAAGTGCAGAAGCAGTCGTGACGATCGTGCCAGAAGAATACCTTCCTTGTTAAGAGGGAGTGAAGTTTGAGTAGCTTCAAAAGATATTCTTATTGTATTAGACCAAGTCAAAACCCTAAAAGAATAATATTATGTTGTATTTTGTAAAGTCGGCCCTATTGTGCCTTTGTAAAAGTAAAATGTAAATTAGAAAGTGTCATTTGTACAAGTTCGCCCTAACCTAATTTCAAGGAGGCTCAACTTGTATTTATAAGAGGCTAGGTGCCTCATTTGGAGAACACACAACACAAGCTCTCTCTCTCAAGGAAAAGTGCGCAAGTCTGAAAAGGAGACGCAGCTACAAAGTAAGGTTGTTTTCGTGGAGGGTTTTTGTTATCTTTTGGTCTAGTTGTGCGCTACCCTATTTTGGTTAGGGTTTCTGGTCTATCTTTTGGTTATCTTCTATTTTGTGAGATCTCTCTTGGAGAGAGACATTGTACTTGTTGACGAATCTATATTGAAGAATCTTTGTTGGGTTTTCTCCCCCAAGAGGGTTTCCCAAGATAAATCTTGTGTATACTGTGGATGTCTTTCTTTCAATGATTTTATGTATTCAGTCATTGTTCTAATTGTTAAAAGTTAAAGAATATTCAATACACTTAACTGCTTAAGCGAAATTTTACCAAGTAGGAAGAGACTTATCTCTTTGTTTGGTATCTTTTCTCATTGAATTGCCAAGAAGTTTGGGGTTGTTTGAAATATAGTATTGTGATCTTTTTGTTGTTTTTTTATTCTCTAATTTACAGCAGTCCAAAAGGTTGAAAACTTTAGGTCTAAGATCACGGAAACCTACTAAGAAGAAGGGGAAATTTCAGTTTTGCATTGATTGCCAAAGTGCATGAAATTTCCACAAAACAATGGGTTTCTAAGAAGTTCTTCTCATTCAAATTTGTACATAATAATCAAAAACTTGATGATATATTGATTGTTTCCATATATATTGATGGTTCAATTATTCCAAGTTGTAACTCAAAGTTGCTTAATGAGCTAAAGGAAGATTTGAATGGAGCATTTGAGACGAAACAACTTGATTTATTTCAATATTGTTGGGGCATGGATGTAATACCCCAGTTTTGATCATTGGACAAGTAATGTAAATGTGTAAATGATGAATGGCTATAAGTTGAACAAAATTGATTTGTAACCGAACATTGAATGTTAATATAAACACATCATGGCCTACAGAAGAGGAATGACAAAGAATGGGGAGGCTATGATTCAACAAGTGGGGAAATCCAACAAGCTTATAAGACGTTTAAGGGGCTATGGGGGAAAGACCTTGGCTAGTGATATAACCTAATGCATCAAACCTCTGATTATTAACCTTTATTAATATTGTCCCATGTTTATTTTATCCTAATATTTTTGATTAATTGCATGAAGGAGGTACGTGGGCTTTGAAGATAAAAAGTTGAATCGTAGGTGAAACACGTGAAGAGTGCATGACATCCAAATATTGTCTCCAGAAGTCATTCATGTAACAAAGATTTTGAGCTATCATTCAATTAGGGGAAATCAAGAGACTCCTAACTGCCATGAGCTTACTGTAATCAAATTAAGCCAAGATACAACCATGAATTACGAAGGAATTATGATTGTGTGTAAGAGTAATTGTTGTTATTCATAATAATTGAACTACAGTTGAGAATCCTTGGGCTCCCAGCAGTGAAAGTTTTGTAATGTCCCCATTTTTGGATTCCCTTACTCTGCAGTTGTAGATGACCTTATGGGTTTTTTTCAACCTGACCATAGGCGTAATTGGAGGTTAATAGTGAGCTCAGGAAATTTGGAAGATTCATATGATTCTTTCAAAGGTCTGCTCATCATCTTTCATCATCGGGATCACTCATGTGCAGTTAGTTTCGGTTCTGGAGCATTTCAACTATTCCCATATATTTGGGAGTATTAATGAGCATTATTTAATGGATTGCACTAAGATTTTCATTTTAATAATCTATCTAAGAGGGATACCTTAGTGTAATAGCTCATTTGAATCGGCATGAAGAGCTCTAAATAAATCACTTTTTGGAGGAAAAGGGGTTAATAAATTAATAAAGTGATCTTTCTAAAGTTAAATTAAAAAGTCACTTAAATGTAAAAGGGTAAAAGGGTCAGCAAAAGGGTGAACAAGGAAATATAAGAGGAATGAGGGCGCCCTCTCTCATTATGCTTTGGTTATTTTCTAAAATGAAATTGAGAGAGCTCTTATAGCTTGGGCTCTTGCAACGAAAATGTTAGATTTTCTTACATTTTCAGTAGCAATAGATTTACTAGAGTATTTTGATCTTCATTTAATAATCGATAACCATATACTGAAAATATAAGTAGGATCTATGTTACACACCAAAATGCCACACTTGAGTTTCACACCCTAAGTGTCGCAAAGTAGCGTACACACCTTGTTAAGTGTTGCATGCACTGTCGCAAGTGTCATATGCACCTTACCAACTGTTGCATTCATTTTTCTGAGTGTCGCAACCCCTTGACACCATGAAATACATTTGCCACAATCCCTAAGTCATATTGGAGGAAGAAACCCATCATTTCAAGGCCAAAAACACACCTTTTTCTTGGAAAATCGACCTTTTTTGGGCATTTATGAAGGGTGGCACCCCTGGCCATGCTGGGATTTGAGTTTTGGTGTACCTCGAGAAGTGGTTCCCTTGAGGTTTGGAGCCTCTAACCACAAGAGAGAGATGTTGGTACTCTTGTACTTTGTACTTTATGTCTAATTTCACTTTGACTTAGAAGATTTAAGTTAAAAGTGAAATTTGGTCATTTTAGCCTGAAGTGACTATACTTTGTGGGTGAATTGAGGGACATAAAGTAAACTAAGGGAACTTAACCCAAAGTGGTTTTTGAGTTGAGATTATTGTGGGATGATCTCAACCACTGATTAGGAATGGCTTGGGATGATCCTAGCCATTCACTTTGAGGTTTCCTTATGATTTTCTCAAAGAGGGCGCAAGAGGCCTAAGGAGGCTCATTCACTCTTATGTTCACTTGGAGAGCTTGAGGAGGAGCATGAGCATGAGGTTGGAGGCATTGAAAGAGGGAAGAAAGTGTGCTTCTATTCATGGAAGAGCTATGACAACTAGAGACCATATTATTTAGTGGTGATCACACTTCTTTGGATGAGGGCACACCATAGGAGGAGGTCACACACCTAGCAAGGAGGAGCTACAGTTGGAGGAAGTCAGATTTGTTTGTTTCAGTGGAGAGGTAGCACACAAGAGCACATTTGTGTGCAATGGTTTCTTCTTCATAGCATCCATGGTCAAGGGCACTTCACTTCAGTGGGATTGAGCAACAAAGGAGAAGGGCGCATTCACCTTCTTGGACTTGTATAGCAGCTTGAGAGGGGTTGCCTTTGTATCAAGTTCATTTGTTTCATGTACTTGTTGTATCTCATGCTTAGGAAACCACTTATATATACTTCCATTCCAAACTGGTTTTCCCCAGGGGGGTTTTATCAAGGGTCATGTTGACCAAAAATACATGTGTTCATTTCATGCATGCTTAGACTGTAGATCAACTTACATGTTTTGTTACGATATAGAGGAATTGTTACTTGTTTTGAGTTATATTGCATGTGCTAACTTTGGGTTATGAAAACACTTGCAAGGGCACCTCAAAGAACACTTAACCTACAAAAACTATGGGCAGAAAGTTACTAAACTATTTGTTGTCCTAAAACAGCAAAGGACAGTTTTGAATATTGAAACTTAGAGCCAATCTCAAGGTCAAAGACAGACCTTAGTTGGCAGCCTCATAGGACCTCAATTTTCTTCATGGTATTAGAGCCCTTGGTGGCGAAGTTTTGCTGATTTCTAGAGCATCTTGTGGGCAGTTTTGTGACAGCTTGTTGGCAGATTTTGGACAGCTTGTTGGTAGAGTTAATGGACAGCTTGTGAGCATATTTGTTGGATAGTTGGAGGACTATTTTGTAGACACATTTGGACAGCCTTACTTATGCTTGTGTTTCAAGTGGTGAGGATGAGTTCTTTTGCAGTTTTCGCATCAGTGTGAGTGCCAGTGTCAGCTTCAGTGTGAGTTTTAGTGGACAGCCATGTCGGTGTCCTAGATGTGGACAGAGGATAGGATAGATGAAGCTAGCAACTGGTCCCCTTGGAAGACTAAGATCACTTTCACTTTCGTCTTGGAGGACCTTGAACTAAGGGATATAGTTCAAGCTCCCATGGTGATTCCTCCTGCACCTACTCCATCACCATTGTTGGATGCAGATTTCAGGAAGAATAACATCAAGGTGAAAAGGACTATTTGTGATGCAGTGAGGGACCACATCATTCCCCATATGACTGGTAAAGACTATGCATTTGAGATGTGGGCATCCTTGTGTAAGCTTTACCAGAGTCCCAACCAAAACCAGAAGATGGTTCTGCAGAAGAAGCTCAGGAGCGTTCAGATGGTCAATTTTGAGACAGTCACATCATACCTAGATAAATTCACTCAGATCAGAGATGAGTTAGCAGCGGTCGGAGAGATTGTGGATCCAGAATTTTTGGTGAGGACAACTTTGAACAGCTTTTCCAAACCTTGGGGTTCATTTGTACGAGGCATCGTTTCCCAAGAGGTCATGCCTACTTGGGAGAGACTTTGGGACGATTTCATACAGGAGGAGTTGAGGTGCATCTTTGGGTCTTCAAGACAGTAGCATATGCATAAGGGGGATGAGGATCTTGCTCTTTGGATAAAGGGAAACAAGAAGATCGGAGAGGGTGCGAGACAGGGTCCCAAGGGAGGGACACATCCACTAGAGAGTGGCAATGGGAAAAAGGATATAAGCAAAGTGAGATGCTTTGCTTGTGGTGAGATGGGGCAATATGTTGGACAATGTCCCAAGAGGAAGAAGAAGAGGCAGCAGGGTGGTATGGCAGCGACAACCGAGGAGGAGGATTTCAATGCACAGTTTACGAGGGAGTGTGCATTCGTCAGTTATTTGTCAGCTGATACACCATCTAGCATCAGGTGGGGAGACAAAGTTGAGGAGGACCCATTGAATCAGAGTGTTGATTTAGAGGGAGCTCAGACTCAGTTTTTGAGGACACCATCTTCCGAGGTGATTGGTCCACCTAGGACATCTTCAGTTTTAGAGTTGTCAAGATAGAGGGTTGGTGCAGGGGCTTCAGAGCATCAAAGATTGATGAGGAGGAGCAGCAGGGCACCATAGAGGCTTGAGCCTCACTTGGCCATGGAGACAGGTAGATCAGCTTCAAGATCCACTTCAGGTGGAAGTTAGTTGGTGAGAGGCCAAGTTGAGGATCTTGGTGAGATGTCGACATCCAGATACTCTTGGTGAGATGCCAAGAAAGAGAGACTCTTTGTGAGATGCCAAGAGAAAGAGACTCTTGGTGATATTCCTAGAGTAGTGATCGTTGGCAATATGCCAGAAGGTAGAAATCCTTGGTGAAAGACCAAGGTTGAGGATCTTGGTGAGATGACAAGACCTAGAGACTATTGGTGAAATACCAAGAGATGTGACTCATATTGCATGCCATGAGTATAGGACCTTGGTGAGAGACCAAGGAGAGGATCTTGGTGAGATGCCAAGACCTAGAGACCTTTGATGAGATGTTGAGGGAGAGATCTTTGGTGAGATGCCAAGATCTAAGTGATCTCAGGTAGGTGGAGATGGATTTCCATCTAGTGATCAGGGAAGGTCAACAATTCAGTGTTAGGGAAAGTTGAGCAGATCAGTGTCAGGACAAGTCGAGCAGATCAGAGACAAAGGCCACTTTGATGAGAGGGTACAACCATACTCACCTAGGCCTTGCCAAGATGAAAGGAAGTCCACAACTGGGATGAGATTGATTGGTGAGAAACACTTTCCTCGGTAAGAGGGAGTGTTGAGTTTTGGTGTACCTTGGGAAGTGGTTCCCTTGAGGTTTGGAGCCTCTAACCACAAGAGAGATGTTGGTACTCTTGTACTTTGTACTTTATGTCTAATTTCACTTTGACTTAGGAGATTTAAGTCAAAAGTGAAATTTGGTCATTTTTGCATAAAGTGACTATTAATTCACTTTGTGGGTGAATTGAGGGACATAAAGTAAACTAAGTGAACTTAACCCAAAGTGGCTTTTGAGTTGAGATTATTGTGGGATGATCTCAATCATTGATTAGCAATGGCTTGGGATGATCCTAGCCATTCACTTTTAGGTTTCCTTATGATTTGCTCAAAGAGGGTGTAAGAGGCCTAAGGAGGCTCATTCACTCTTATGTTCACTTGGAGAGCTTGAAGAGGAGCATGATCATGAGGTTGGAGGTATTGGAAGGAAGAGGGCAGCAAGGGCGCTTCTATTCATGGAAGAGCTATGACAGCTAGAGACCCTATTATTTAGTGGTGATCACACTTGCTTGGAGGGGGGCACACCATAGGAGGAGGGAACACACCTAGCAGGGAGGATCTACAGTTGGAGGAAGTTAGATATATTTGTTTCAGTGGAGAGGTAGCACACAAGAGCACATTTGTGTGCAAGGGTTTCTTCTTCAAAGCATCTAGGGTCAAGGGCGCTTCACTTCAGTGGGATTGAGCAACAAAGGAGAAGGGCTCACCATGCTTGAGCACATTCACCTTCCTGGACTTGTATAACAGCATGAGAGGGGTTGCCTTTGTATCAGGTTCATTTGTTTCATGTACTTGTTGTATCTCATGCTTTAGACACCACTTATATATACTTCCATTCCAAACTGGTTATCCCCAGGGGGGTTTTATCCAGGGTCATGTTGACCAAAAATACATGTGTTCATTTCATGCATGCTTAGAGTGTAAACCATCTTACTTGTGTTGTTAAGATCTACAGGAAGTGTTACTTGTTTTGAGTTATATTGCATGTGCTAAATTTGGGTTACGAAAACGCTTGCAAGGGCACCTCAAAGAACACTTAACCTACAAAAACCATGGGCAGAAAATTACTAAATTGTTTGTTGTCCTAAAATAGCAAAGGACAGTTTTGAAGATTGAAACTTAGAGCCAATCTCAAGGTCAAAGACAAACCTTAGTTGGCAGCCTCATAGGACCTTAGTTTTCTTCACTAGGGAAGTGCCACTTCATGGAATGGTGCCCCCTTTCCATGTTATAGGAGCGCCACTTTATAGAATGGCGCCCTATGTTCAACTCTAGGGGAGCACCAGTCTTGTTAGAGAGAAATTGGAGATGGTCCACCTTTTCCTAAGGGCCAACTCCAACTTGGATGAGGTTGTTGTGGTCAAATCCTACCCTACGGGCTGTATCCTAGGATATAATCCCAACTTAAGGAGCCATATCCTCAACCATATCCTTCATTTGCTCATGGTGGTTGTGCCTCTCAAGCCTATATATTGAAAGTATTTCCAAGGTGAAAGGGGGAACAATAGAGGTATCAAACCTTTGATTTTGGAGGAAGCATCGGCATTTTGATATCAAGATTCATGCAAGGGCTGGATGAGGAGAGCTTGGAGAACATTGTTGCATCGTCAAGCATGCTTTGTAAGTGCCTTCTTTGGCTTTCCAATTAATGATAACTTGGTCTATTCCCTTCCATTTCATGTGTTCTACATTTGCTTGTCTATTGTCATTTCAATATTCATAGATAGATATGTTTATCTAATCATCTAGAATAGGAGGAATAGTTTCTTTGCTAGTCTTTGCAGGATTTCAGTTGCGTTGAGGAGCTTGGAGATCAAGCCTAAGGATTGGAGCAGCGAGGATGAACATCGCAACACGGTATGCCACATTCGTCTTCTCTCTTGCTTGATTGATTGAATTGGATCTATAGGGACGTTAGCAGCCATTTGTTTACTTCTGTCTTTGGACCAAGGATAGGGGTCTTGGTCAAAAGGGGAGCTTAGTCTGTCCGCAGGGTAAGATTTCTCACAACAGAAAAATGGCGACTCCACTAGGGAAGGACTTTGACTAATTTTTCCTCTTTTTCGTCTTGAATCCTTTGCTTGTGATTAGATCTTGCATGTTTGATTCTTGTTTCTGATCTATTTCCCCTTCCCTCTTCCTCATTGAAGAGTTTACTGAGTTGTTGATTCTTTGCTGAGCCTGAGCTTGTAAAAGCCATTTTTTGAGCTTTTTCCAGAAATTGGACGCCATAAGCCTAACTGGCGCTCCCTTACAGTGCATACAGAGTGCCATTAGCTTGACTGGCGCTCCCCTAAGCCTCCTAGGGAGCACCATTCTCTTGATTGGTGCTCTGTCTCTTTTAAGAACAGGGGCGCTAATCTCCTTTTTTTGGTGTTTTTGCCTCTTACTGCCTTGTTCTACTCAGTCTTCTTTTGAGAGGCATTTAGCCCAAAGTCTCCTAGATTGTATTTGACTTTGTTTGGATTGAGAATTGACATTTATCACTCATTTTTATCTTTGTCGAGCTTGCAAACCTCTTCTATGTTGTGAGATTGGTTCACCTTTCTTTTCACTAGTTTGGTCTTTGTCTCATTATGTTTTCAATTATCTAATCGATCGGAAGAAGTCTGTAAAGGTTTGATTTCTCTTGAGTTTATTTTCAATATTCCTTGGAACATATCTCTCTTTTGAATGATTGAGACTCTCTTGTTTACCACAACCCGGTCTTGAATATGTGTTTCTCGTTGCTCATCTTTAAGGATTGTTGAGTGATTTTCTCCTTACATTTTCATGCACTTGGCCTCTTTAATCTATTCTCCCCTGACTCCATTTGCCCAAGGTGTGATTAGGCACTTGGTCTTTGGGTTTTCCTTTAACTTTCCCTTCTTGCACCACTCAGTAATCCATTATACTACTAACATCCGTTTTTCTTAGGATTACTCTTCATAAATTAGCTTGTGCCTTCATTCTATAGCCTTAGTAATCCTACCTTTTAGGGAAGATCCCTTTGTGTTTGAGAAGAACCAACCAAAAAAGAGCGGAAGAGCTAATATGGTGATAGTGGGTAGCCTTCCTGAGTTGCACAAGACTAGCCCCTTGATGCTTGGGGCTTTACATCATTTGGGGCTGCTAGATTTTGTTTTTACACTTCCAACAAATGGAATGCTAATAGTAGTGGATGGAGTTGGAGTACTAAGAGTAACACCAATGTAAACATTCTTCTCTTTCTTTTGACCCTCAGCAGTAGCCCTTGATGATTGAGTAATGATTTCTTTGGGATGAAGAAAGAACGTTGTTGTAGGAGAATGACACAATCCACAAAAAATAGCAGACTGTAGATGCACCAATCTCACAGAAATCTCACCAAAATATGGTTTTCTCCTTACCTATAGACTCCTTGAGACTAACAACAATGAAACAATGACAAAGAGGAGACAAAGAATTGAGGTTTAGGGTTTTAAACATATCCGCAATTGACTTTTTCGTGCCGCGGGTGTTTGACACGTTAGGACACGCTGTGGCAATGTGTCAAACACGCCTCATCACTTGTCCATTACCATAGATGTCTGACATTTTGGTACAAAATCTGCTCATGTGTCAAACAGAGTATGTCACATGTCCATCACAACGAACACGTGATGGGGAGTATCTGACACATGGACATAGCTTGTCCCACATGTCCATGGATAGGACATTGAGATTTGTGCCCCTAGGCTAAACCCTACGAGTTCGAGGTTTACTATATTGATTTTCCTAAAGTTTACAACATAGGAGAAGTAAAGGATAAATTAGAAATTATAAGATAGGGGAAAAATAGGCACTGATAAAAAAAAATCTATAATGGGTCAACACGATCGTGGTTGCCACCAAATATTTGTTAGGCGATGGCAACAACTACAAGGGTGACAATGTTATAATAGGGCAAGAAAGAAATATCACTACCTCTTTGGATGAAGTTTACAGCTCGTAAGTAGTCTCCTAAGAAAAATGACAATGTTAAAGCTATGTTACCGGATCCGTCAGCCCCAGATGTTGGATCCATAGATCCATAGATCTGATACGAATTCGGATCTGGATCCATTGGGATCCACCCAGGATATGTACGGATGATGCCCAGGATAATAACTAGCTTAAAAATTTGCATTTATCGGTGGACAGTGTACTATACGATAGACGACAAAGTCGCGAACTCCACTCGGAACGACCTTGGACTTTTATTCGAGACTTGGCGAACTAAACTAAAGCATTGGATCTGTCGAGCACTAGGGGACAATAAAGAAACTCTTTCGGGGTTCTAGAATACATTAATTATAAGGACATTAAATAATTCGCATAAATAAATGATACATATTTAGAATTCGTAGATTAAATAAGTATCGGAGATAATAGTATTACATATTTAGAATTTGAATAAATTAATGCAATTTATTTAGTAGATTAAATAAATGGTGCATTAGTAGGTTATTAATTTAATATATTAATAATTTCTATAAGTATTTTAAATATATATAAGTTATATATTAAAAAATACATTAGTTTTAAGATTATTAATTTAATATATTAATTATTTTTACAAGTATTATAAATAAATATACATATAAGTTATATATTAAAAAAATGTATATTTTTTATTATGTAAATTTTAATTTTAAAAAAATTAAAATATATATTTATATTATTTGTACTTGTCGTATCCGGACCCTGGTTTTCCAAAAAACTGGCGTATCTGTATCTTTATCCGAATCTGAATCCTAGTAACTTAGTGTTAAAGGTAATAGATAAGTAATTTGCAATTGTAGGAAGTCACATGTTGGAAGGGTAGAATACACCAACAAACATCAATAGAGAAATGGTTTGAGCCAACAACACAAGAGTGTTTGGTAGGCGACTGCAAGAAGTCATAGGAGGTGGATTTCATAGTTCTAACTAGAGAATTGAGGACTAATTGACAAGCACAAGTAGAACATGAAATTGTAGGTTGCCCAACATATGACCACACATGAAAAATGTGGGTAAACCGTAAGACAAGTCAACAATCTGATGTGAGCGAAAACAACAACAAAGAGAGAACTTCTAACTGAGCTAGTATGGGACAATGGCTTAGACATTTAGAAGGAAGGAAAAATAAATAATTAATTCAGATATGGTAACAACAATGGAAAAATTAGTTTTTTGAGTTCATTTATTACATTTAGGCTATGAATGAAAACATTTATTACGAGAACCGAAGAAACCCTAGGTAGGGTTACGATACTGGAAACATGATCTCCATAAATAATGAAAAATATTATTATTGAACGGTACAATATTACAATGAGGTTCCTCTTATAAATAGCTTCAGAGACCAAAACCCTAACCCTAGGAGTCAAAAACCCTAAAATATGAAAACCCTAATCTTTTAACCTAAAGTCACTAAGGTGACTTTATTACATGGGTAAGCCTTATATCTTTAATACCCCCCCATAAGGCCTACAGTGTTAAAAGATAACAAACTGAAATCAAATACATATATTGAATGAAAAACACATAAACTGAACACCAAACATCAATAACATCCTTTAGAAGCTTCTTCTTTGATCACAGTTCTCGGACCAGTTTGTGCTCCATCAAGCTACCTCATAACCCTCGTAACTATGTAACTGTTGAGTTGAATTCCTGAGATCTCGGATTCCACCTCCCCGAACATGGGAAATGAAGAGAATGCATCAATGTGGGACAATCATTTATTTCTCTGCTTTGTTAGGAATCCATTACGTGGACACAAAGAAGCCTTTTCTATGATTCCTAGGATTTCTTTGGTCCTTCCATCTTGCATCTTAACTGGTTGTGAGTTTATTCTTATGGAGCTAAGATTTGCTAGTAAGTATAAAATATCAAGGTAAAGAAAAGGGCAGATAAAACTACAAAAGACCATCCTCTCATGATAATTATTGAAGGTACAGTTATGTTCTTACCATGATTCCTTGGTCTTTTCCAATTATTTGTCTATACTTGTGAACCATGTGTTCATTCTTATAGTACTACAAGTTGCTTTCCAAAAAGAGGATGTGAAGGGCCACAGGAAAAGACCAGTCCTAACATTTAAGATGTTGTTGAAACCATGACAAAAAAGAGGTTTAGTGTGAGAGATTAGCAGTGCATCACAATAGTATAGTAACTAGTTGCTTGTATTGGACTGTGATTGTACTAAAAACGAGTTGTACACTCCTGCATGTTGCTTGGAGAAATAATATAAATACTCTGAAAAGGATTCCAGGACAACTAGTTGAAGCAGAAGCAACTTGTGTGTGGGTTGCTACCATATTTCCATACTTGTAAATTGTGTATTTAGGCACACTATATGAAAGTATGGATTTATAAGACTCTTACAAGGTTAAATTCATCAAAAAAAGAGTTTTCTAGAATAAATTGTGATCTCTAATGAAAGAAAACTGAATACTATTTCAAATAAAAATACTTGAATGAACAAGAATCTTCATAATTGCTTAAGAGAGGACAAAATGGCATGCACACATGTTTTTATTTTACTCATCCATGCACGTTTTCCCAATATATTATAAGATCGTTGCCTAGATTTTCGTTAGAGGAAATCATTAAAAGGCACTAAAGTAGAAGAAGATTCACAAATTATTAACTAATGACAGGGAAGTGCACACACCCATGACATCAAATCGGAGTAACAGAATGAATCTACTCAAGAAAAAGAGATGCTAAATGACTGAATTTGGAAATAAAAAAGATTCCTACACGAACAAAATGCATCTTAATTGGGTCTAGCCTGGGCAGTTGAGAAGAGGAGTGTTATCCTCCTTACCCAATTTCAATTCCCGCAAGTGACATGTTGAGCTCTTAATGAGCATATTGTTGTCAAAAGCTTCAAACTTCTACAGAATCCAGTTTACCCTGGGTACCATCCTTGGAAAGAGGTGAAGTGCCTCGTGGGTTTCCCGGGAAATGCATTACACAAAATTAAAAAAAAAAACAATAATAATAATGCATCTTAAATGACAGATTTTATACTGATTTTGTGGGGGAAAATAGTACCTTGAATATAATGTATGGCTCATTTATTTCAATATCAAAGTCTTTAGAAAGATTCAAGTTCTTCGAAATAATATCAATGGGTTTGGCTCGACCCTCCCGCAGTCTAATGTCTGAGCGAACTTTGCTTTGATCAAAATGGAACTGGCAAAGATCAAAGTGGAGTAGAATAAAGTTATTATTACAGCATAACTATAAACCAAGGAAACAACTAAGAGGCTTTAATTTTCATAGATTTTATTTGAACTTTGAACTTGAAATTTAAAAGCACACAAAGTCTATCACCTTACACAAAATAACCACATAGTTAGGTTCTCTGCCATGTACCCAAATGATGCCAAAATATTCACTTACCTCTTCCTCTTTCTTTTCCCAGTCTAGGAACTCGGCTCTGGCACACTCCCTAGCCAACATCGCCTGTTTCACATGCCATCAGCAAGGTAAGACTTCAATAAATTCCATCTAATATTCCATTATGCTTCACCTTTGAACATCAAATAAACTAGGTAGTGAAATATCAGGTATTTCATTTTGCATGCCTCTAACAAGCAAAACAACCTCAGAAACAAAATCTATATAAATACATTTGAAAATACTTGCAAACAAAATCTACAGATATACAACACTAACCATTTCCTCTTCATGTTGAGCCTTTTCAATCGATCTTTCTTCCCTCCTCTTTTTAACCTTCTCAATTTCTGCCTGCAACAAGAAAAGGAACATAACCGAGGAGTCATTTGCAAGAAATAATTTGTTATACTTCTTCCAACAAAACTTAGCATCAACACAATGTCATGAGAAATGTGCCCCTCTTAGTTGTTAGACTTGTCCACACATCCTCATAAATGTGATACAAGCCCTATGATTTAGAAGAATACCACCTTCAGATGATACAGAACTGTTTTGTCACGACTCAAGTGTGCCTTATCATGTTAGGAATGCACGGACTCAAGTGTCTATTATTGTGACTTGGTATAAAATAGTGATACTAGGAAATACCAAAGCAATTAATATTGCATAATTTTAAGCAACCAAACATACCTTCATCTGAAAAAGAGTTAATCCAGGCTTGAATTCAATGTCAAGACTCAAAACAGAAATCCAATTGCAAAAGACCACTCTGGATTCTATTTTACAGCATTATAAGATAATGACAAAGTACAGTCCCACACCAGTCTCTTCATTGGCTCACTCTTCAATTTTGGAACATCCAACTTTGTTCTCTTGCACTATGTTAACCCCTAGATTTTCACCCTTGAAAATCTCGAGGGTTAAGAGCCAGCATGCATTATTTGGCTGGCATTCAGAGATTTTCCCAGAATTGCGGCACTTGTGTGAACCAAAGGTTGGTTCCCATCAGAGACAGGTACAGGACTGGTATATGGTTGTTTTTGTTTCAAAGTTAGAGCTAGCACAGTTTCACAGGTATTTAAAGAGACATTTCTATATATAGCAGGTGACCCTACTTTTTAGGAGACAGTGACCGGAGACTCATTTGACAATTTTGAGCATACAGAGTTAGTCCTTGCATGATACTAAGCCCGGTGGCATTTTTCTGGGCAACATGGAGGCACTTTCTATTTTTAGCAGGTTGAGCTCTAGGCCTCAAATCAGGATTCTAAACATACAGTATTGATCCTTGAGACATTCTAAGTCTTTTGGACCTTTTTTGTGATGACTTGTTAGCATTTTCTATTTTTAGCAGGTGGAGCACTGGGGCTCGCATCTCAATTCTGATTTCATATTTGGAATCCTCACGGAAAATCGAACACGATGAGTATGTTATCATTAACATGCAAGGGAATTCTATTTTTAGCAATGTCTATTTTTAGACATATGACACATGGCAGCGTTCTCCAAGTCATTCTAGATGTTTTTGACAACTTCCTATTTTTTAGGAGCCGGACCCTATTTTTAGCAATTTCTATTTATAGCAAGGGTGGTCACCTCCAAAGGTGACAAGCGACAAAGTCAAATTTCAACATGTGGCGGTGCTTCAATGTGACATGTGGCATCTACTTGGCATCATTTAATGGGGGGGCACACTTTCCAAGGTAAAAGCATTAAAGTGAGGAATTAAATAATTAAAGAGGGCATGTGGATGAGGTGGCACTTTCATGAACGTGATTGTGCCAATCAAGGCTTAAACCACTCACCTAATTTTCTCTCACTCATCGTTAACTCGCTTTCCATGCAAGTTTATTTCATAAGTTTCCTTGTAATTCGTCTTAAACGCCAAATCCCTAAAATTTAGGGCGCATTCCTTCCCATTGGCTAGCTCATGCATATCTTAGCCATTTTTATGTTGTTTTTCTTCATATGAGATATGATCGATATATTATTACAATGATGAGTGTTCCATATATAGGGAACATATGGTGACCATCCATGAGAGGATGCATCCCTTGAATAATAAATAACTATTTATTATTATCATTTACCTATTATATATGATATTTAATTTAATAATCAATAATTATATTATTAATTATTATTCTAAGAGAATGTCTTCCCTAAATTTGTCCTCCATGCATTTCTCTTTCTCCTTAAAATCAAAACGCAATACTCCCTTTCTTATTATCTCCTTTATTCATGAATGCACCCTCAGTATTCTATATTCCCTCGCACATGTGGCGCACTCATCGGTCCTTGTCACATTCTATCTTCATGCTTGAGTGGTCTCTTCTTCCCATTCCACTTGTCTAGCGCATGAAACACTCCATGCACCTCTTCTATCACTCCTCCTTCACACGTGGCTCCCTATTCCCCTCTTTCATATTCTATGGTGTGCCTTTTCCCTAATTTTTAGGGCGCATTCCTCCTTAGTTATGTGCATGAACCCTCTCCCTCACTCACTTGACTATTCCTCCCTCCTAGCATGTGCTTAGCCCTATCCCTAAACTCCTACTTTCTCACTCTCTAACTCCTATTCCCTTCTACTCTTCCTAGTCTCCATTCCCCCATGCGACTTGTCTCCTAAAAATTAGGGCGTGATCTCCCTTTTTCACTCTTTTACCATGTTTACTTCCCTTTTCTCCCTCGCACATGTGCATTGACTCATGTGATTGTCCTCCCATGTGCATTGTTTACTCTAGTTTACTCCTTACTCACTCATAGGCATACACTCCTCTTTACTCCCTCCTATGTGCCCTCATTCATTGTCTTTGTAAAGTGCGCCCCTACTACTATATATTGGAGGTCTCTACATGGATTATGGGTCGAAATTTTGCAGCAGCAACATACACATACTTTCTTTCTCTCCTCTCATTCTTTCTAGTCTAGCTACTCTCTCTTTGAGCAAGGATAATCATTGTACCGATTTTGGACTTGTCTATTGTGGCGCAATGAACCATTTGGCAAGCCTTTAATAAAGAAGTGTTGTGTTTTTGTCAAACTTTCCTTCTTGTCGATATTATGTTCTCACTCTTGCAAATTGATTAGTAGTTCATTACCATTTATTGTGATATTCATCTATCTTTAAGTGGTTTATTTCCTTATTTCTTTCATCTCTATCATGCTAACACTGCAGGATCCCTCCAAGCGACTTTAAATTATCTTTCCTAAAGCTTTGGTGGTGTGTTTACACGCTATCCAAAGCATTTTTTCTATTGTTTTTGTGTGTTTTGCAGAAAATCAGCTAACAAATCAGCAGCTCGGTACCTAGGGACTCTCCCTTTTCCATCGCTAATTTTACTCTTATATCAGATCTGATTGGAGGGTGGAAAAGTGTGCTAACAAATTGGCATCGTTATCAGGGAACACAAGCCTTGGTAACAATGACAATGATGAGTTTTTATTTGATTGCTATACTTTCTTTTTACTCACCTAGCGACCCCACAAGATACAGGGACGACTCCACAAGGGACTTACACAAGAAGATATTTCGGTTTCAATTCCCTAACAAGGTCTAGTACAGAGACTGAGTGAACCCTAACATCTTTGTCGGAACGAGACTATACTTTCACCAAGAACTCTCCTAAGTCTGTAAGCATATCGAGTCTCTGGTAGATTCTTTCGACGAGCACTATGGTGAGTCTAACCTTGACACTTCCATCTTTGGTTTTATGTTCATCTCAAGCTAATACTATGGTCGTAGTTGTGCTTGTTTCGATCTTGGATTAACCATATGGCCACGGTTGTGAGGCCATGAGTAGAGTATAGATTCTTTGCCTATGACCCACCTAGTTTTGTTGCATTTCCAAATTATCCCCATGACTTACCTGTAGGTAAATATCTTAAATGTTGGACTCGATTCATGGGCAAGTTGGGAGTATCGGTTGAGGATCACTTGTTTGATTTTTTACAAGTGGTGGAAGATTTTGATGTGGAACATGAGGATGTGGTGATGAGGATGTTTGTGCCAACCCTCGAGGAGGTACTAGCATGGAACAAATCCCTTCCAGAGGCCTCAATTGATGGATGGTATTCATTCTAAGAGAAATTCATTGAAAGGTGGTCAGATCAACAAGATAATCTTGCAGCCTATAAGTATACCTCGATACATGAGGTTCCATCAGTGGTTGAGCAGGGAATCCGTACGTTTTCTCAAGGGTTGAGGGATATATTAGCTATTCTTGAAAGCTATGATGGAAACAATGTGCCTTATTTCATTACAGCTGCCCAGATATTATGAGGACTTTTTGATAAGATAGAGGAATGCTACAATGGAAACATCCCATATTCTATCCTTTCAATAGCCCGAGCATTGCAAGGAAAACTAATTGCTATAGAAGAGAACCTTTCAAGTTATCAAGTTCCTAAAGATGAACAGGATAATGATTCAGGCTTGAACAATTAGGAACGAGTAGTTGCACCACTTGAGTCATATGCAGAGTTCCAAGAAGATGAAGGTGAAGATTTGAGTGCTCAAAAGTGTTCAGTGGTTCCTTCCATTGGTGATGATGAAAATTTTCAAAAGGCAAAACCACAAGTCAACCAAGTAGAAATTAGTCAACAAGAGGCGTCATTCTTACCTATCACAGTAGTGGTTCAGAAACAGCTAGATTAGATACCATTAAAGCAGGAGGAGCCACTTCTGGTTCAACCGGAGGATGATGTCCCTTGCACTTTTCCTATGATCTTGCAACCAAAGGTTGTTCTTCATGATCCTGTCACTGATCAGTTCTTGGATATCAGGGTTCATCATGATTCGATTGAGCTCAGGATAATGGAGGTATTTCGATGAGTAGATTCTAAGAGTTTCGACTCTCATGCATTCATGCTTATTACTGTTGAAGTACCATGTTCCGAATTCTAACCAACACCCTTTAGTTATGCCTTCGCCAGCAAGTACATTAAGGCATCTTTCTAAGATAGGAGATTTCGTGGTGGGTTCCACTGGAAGGTTGACTTTGTTAATCTTTCCCGTCGGACTGATCATTTGGCTGCATGGTTACATTGGTCCTTTGAGTATGATGATTTGATCATTGGTTCTAAGGTTGTCCTTCCTTTCCGCATGTTATTTCAGTCATTCCTTCTTGCTGATTTCTTGTGAGATCGGAAGAGC
>CBVK0101580678.1:0-12622 GCA_900067695.1 Picea abies | reverse complement strand
CTCAATCTGCTCCATAGCCCGAAGATCCTCTACCTCTTCCTCATCACTCGCCAGTCCTTCCCTCATGGCTACAACTCTCTTCTTGGTATTTACCATGTATTGATAGGGTGCTCCTCTACACGTCTTTCTAGCTATCGATGTGATCTTCTTGATCTGGTCATCATCCATCATGATTAGGTCTAAGGGTTCCTCCTTCTTTCCCTTATCCTTTCCTCCTTCCATTTCTCCTTTCTCTGTTAGTGCTTCCCCCCTTCACCCATGCACTTAGCGAAGTTTAGTCATTTGATTCCATTGCTATTACACCTTTGTTATATAGAAATATCTTAATTGAAGTATAGAGTGATCAAATGTACCTCCATCGAGGTCCATGTAGAAACTCTTTCTTCGCTACGTTGTACGACTTCGCTATGTCTAATGAAAACTCTGTTATAAAACCTACCACAATACTATCAAGCCAAAATTCTACTACATGGGTGAATTTTTTGTTCACCTGCTGTAACTGCTCAATCTGTACTAGGGTCCACTCTATCTGTCGAATCTGGTTCGTTCAATCGTTATCCTTCAACCTTAGTATCCACTCCTGCAATAAATGTGGAAAATCGCATAAAAAGACTTCATGCAAATCAGTAAACACGTATTTCTCAAGGTTCTTGCGGGGTGTTACTCTAGGGATTCTATTGTCTTTCTATGAAAACTCTAGCTCTTTTGTTCTCAACCAGCTTTCAATCTCTGCTTTTGTGGGATTCCACGATCTCAACATCCCCTTTTAATGGATCATTTATTTCTTCTTTTCTTTGCTCTTTTCTTTCCCAACCTATCTCATCTGCTCAACCCTCTCCTTTTCCTACCAAGGACAGCGGAACCATTTGTTGGTTTACTTCCTTCTTCTACCCATTGTCTGAGTTTATTGAGCCAAGGTTCATATCTGTCGGGTTTCCAACAAATCCTCTAAAACTATCGACCGTCCTGGTAAACCAAAAGGCAACACAACAGATAGAATGTGTTGCACAGTCTCACCCAAGATAGCTTTAATGGGTGGTTGTAACACTCAGGTGTTTACATCCTAGGATTGTGCGTGAGGTATGAGAGCTAAATATTGAACCATTATTATCACTGTAACTTCAATATACTGTCATTTGTGAATATGGAGGAAATATAACAACTTATTCATTAAGCATAACCATAGCTATTGAAAAGATGATAAAGATAAGCATACATTCATCACACAACACAGATGTTACCATGGTTCACCCCCTCTTGGGCTATGTCCACAAAGATTTGTCTCTTGGCTCTTTTATTATGGTATTTTTGCATCTACAACACCGCGTGCTTTACAATACTCCACAGTTGGGTAAGATTTATATGAGGCAAACTAGATCGCACCAGGCTCCTAAGCCTTCGATCTAACCCTCAAGATCTTCCCTCCCTTGTGTCCTCTAGCTCAACAACTTATAAAATAGATCATACAACAAAATATTACATATAGGTTCACTACAATATCAACTTATCTCTATAACCTATGAACAATAATAACAAAAAACCCAATAGTCTAACCCTCTATGATACATAAGTATCTATATTTATAAGTTTATAGCTCTTCAGCCATTACAATGCATTACCCAAAACTCTAACCCTACCGTCGTTAAGTCTTCCTCCCATGCAAGTGTGTTGTTCTTCCTTCCAGCTGTTTCTTTCCTTGCATGCACGCGTCTTGTGTTTCCTTCCATCTTTCGCTTTCCTTGTGCATGCTTTCTTTCCCAAAACCGCCTTGTTTTTCTTCCTCAGCCTTTGGCCTGCCTCCAACAAGCATGGATCAAATATACATGGTAGATTACAACAATGAACAAGAAATGGTTATGTAAGGTCATGGTTCCACAAGATTTAAAATTTCAATGAAAAATATACATAACAGTATAACCAACAAGTGAGATATCCACGTAGTGGCTAGTCCCTGCCTTAATAAAGTATAAATAATTTTTTAACATAAATGAGAAATAATTTGATGGATATATTTGTTGGTTGACTAACCGTGGAAAACATACATATAGTAGCATTACAGAAAACACATTCATGAATGACAACCTCTCCACCATCCCTTGCTTTAAGTAGAGTGGGGAGGTTTTCTCTTCACAAGCTAGCCTCCATATTACAAAAGAAGAAAAAAAAACATAAGATGGAAAATTCATAGCTAGGATATACAAAGTTCACTTGATTTGCATTGTTCAAACTCACTCAGGACACATTGATATAACCTGTCATCATATTGGGAAATGTAAATGTGAAAAGACTGATTCAAATCAATGGTATTAAAATAATTGATGAATGGAAGAATGAATGACACAATAGTACTCATAGGTAAGGATAGTGCATTCAAGAATTCATGGGGTTGTATTTATACTATCTTATTTGTTAGGGCTACATTTATATTATCTTATTTTTTCTTTGAGTTTCTACTCAAGATTTTTTAATGTCGGCACAAAGTTGGTTTACAACTAATACTATCATTGTTTTTAATTAATGGCGGTAGTTATTTGGTATGGATTGAAATCCGCTCAAATTTTTATTAATTAATTACACTATCATCATTTCTAGTTAATGATCGTTGCCACTTGACCAAAATTTTGACTTATTACAACATTTTGATTTTTAGACTTATTACAACATTTTAAAATAAAAATAAAATGTCAAAACACACTGTGTTTTTCATTTCATAGACCATAAATGAATATCTAGATACATGATTGAAATCACAAATTCAATTATATGTTAATTTGAAATTGTAAATCTACAATCCAATTCTGATAAAAAAAAAACTATCTATAGGCTTACGTAATCCAAATGTAAAACCTTATTTTGTGTTGGTTAGTTCACGTAAACATGAGCCGATGACTTATATAAACCCACACATATCCCGAAAGAGACAATGACTTATATAAACCCACACGTTTTCAACCTCACAAATTGAGGTAGTGATTTCTTTTGATGGGTACGAATTCCATGGTAAGCTTATGGTAGTTTTGGATGATTTGCTATCAATACATTTAGTCCTCACATGTAGTATTCATCATTACCATATGCTATTTGTAATTCAATAAATCGATGTAACAAACTCACATTACATAGTAATAGTTAAGTGAATTATGGTAAATGCTATAATAGATTAGTTGTATTTCTCTCAAATTGTCTCCCTCAATGTGATTCTATTCTTGTCACTCTTAAATTTAAGCTAGGTCACACATGTATTAATATGTACTCTCTGCTACAATACATCTACACTTTTTGAATGGTGATTCTATGTAAGTGGAAGTTTTTTAATATTGATTGATATGGCCAGATATGAATGGTTTACTCAACTTGATAAATGACTTCCTCATTCAATGTGATAAACAACTACTTTAGCTCTCTATTCCAGTTAGGTCACACATGTATTAATATGTACTCTCTGCTACAATACCTTTGCACTCTTTGAACAATGATTCTATGTAAGTGGATGTTTGTTAATATTGGTTGATATGGTTAGAAATGGATGGTTTATTCAACTTGATAAATGACTTCCTCATTCAAAGTGATAAACAACTACTTTAGCTCTCTATTCCAATGACTTTCACAATGGTGGTTCTACTCGTTAGCAATTATTTTCAATCTTTGATACAATGAAACAAAATCTTTGATATGACTATTCTATTAGCTTCTATGAAAAGAGGAGATTCTTTCTTATATTTCTTGGAAACTAGCTTGATGTAGCAGATCCCTTGCTTATATGACTATTCTATTGGATTCTATTAGCATATATTGTATCTCCCTTCCTAGGAATGGTAGATAACTCTAATTTCACAATCCCAAAAAGGTGGCTATAGGGTTTGCAAACTCAATTATTTGTTGCACACAGTTATTTTTCCCAAAAGGCAGCTAGAACATGATTGGTAGCTTCGTCACATTATTCACTCACAACCATTATGAGTAGAATGTTGAAGGAATATTTAAAATATATTTTTAGTATCTTTAATCTTAACATTGTGTAATATAGTTAAAAAATTTTAAAATGAAAAAGCAATGATTAACTATCTGTTATAATAACTAGCACAGTCACAGCTACAAGTCACTAGTGGTTGGTAAACACTAAAATAACCTAGCCCTGTATGCCCTATGATATGCCCACCTATTTGTAAATGAAGAAACTATAATAATCAAGTCAATATGAAATGATATTGCATTAATATCTATCATGCACATTTATTTGCAAAAAGTTTGAACATACTCACAAGAGTGACTATCTCCTTTGAAAAATTTAAGAAAGGAGATATACTTACAAATGTTGAAACTATATGGTTTATGTGGTAGTATATATTTATGATCATATCATCAAATCATAAGTAGATGATTATAAGAAAGGAGATATGTGTTTGAAAGGATTGAAGTGTGACATCATAAGGTTTATAATCACATAGTGTACATCCAATTTTTTTATAGGAAAAAAATAAGATACATGGATCGAAGTGTTTTTGGAAAAAACATGAAACGCATCTCCATTGAATATTGATGGTATAGAAAGGTATATGGTTCCATTGACTTAAAACTTCCTTTGGGCACATGGTACGCAATTTCGTGAGATCCCGATGGCGGGAAAATATATGGTTTGACATTTGACATTTTGTTGGACCGTTTTGATAGTCGTTTCACACTTTGTTCCCTAATATCTTGGGCATACTAATTCTAAATTAAGAGTTCATATGCATCGATATTTAAAAATCAATTAAAAATATCGATTTTTATTCTTTAAGTCAATTCAACAGTTTTTCAACACTTAAATTATGCAATTTCAACGCTAGTGTTGTTAGGTGTTTACCCGTGGTTGTTAGGTATACAGTGTGCGAAAACATTGGCAAACGCTCTTTTCCGAGAAACAACCTAGAAATTGACCGGAACGTAACATTGACAAACGCTCTTTTCCGAGAAACAATCTAGAAATTGACCAGAACGTATGGACTGCACTCTCCCGCGGTTGCCGTCCGCCTTCGCGGAAGCTTCCGATCATCGTTCACATGACTGTTGTTACCCGGTCGACACGCACCTCATTGGGGTTCTAGAAGAGTCAGTGAAAATAAAAACCAGTGCGACTGGAGAACATCAAGGACTTGTTAACATACAGACTTCGTTTCCAGGTCTGGCTTTGATTTATTGGATCCTCCTGGTCGACGATTGCGGAAGAAGAGCGGATTCACCCAAAAGTCTCCAAGCTTTTTCTTTTTCTGCAGCTGTCAAAGATGTCCAAGGTAGGCCATCGGCTATCGATTTCTCATTTTATTCTTAACAGATTATTAGAACTAAATTATGTCCGTGATTATGTAGAAAATTGTGTTGAAAGTGGGGATAAACTGCGAAAAATGCAAACGGAAGGTCATGAAAACTGTTGCAGGGATTGGAGGTAAAGTTCGGCTTTATTTATTATGTTCTGGGCTAAGGTACTTTCAACGCTGAAATTATTTGTACTAAATTCTAGCAGGTCTGTGGATACATTGCAGGGGTTGACTCGATAACATTTGAAGAGAAGGATAATAAGATCACTGTAATTGGAGATGCAGATCCTGTGTGCCTTACGGCTAGGCTCAGAAAATTTGTATTCACAGATTTGGTGAGCGTCGGACCTTCTAAATAGGCCGAGAAGAAAACCTGAAAAGCAGCCCGAAAATAACCCTGCAGGCATCGAACCAGAATTTATGTTAGGTCAAGCTGTGGCTGACTTGTAATAAAATCTGTTTCGATGCCTCCTGTTTCAACAAGCTGTGGCTGCTGCGGCGGCCACAGTTATTACTGGAGAGCGAGAACCCCAACGCTTGCTCCATTCTGTGAATTTAGTCCTCCAACTCTTACCTTTAAATTAATAATTATCTTCTGTGAATTACTACTCGTCTGACTCTGCACATTACCGATAAGCGTTCTGTCGAAGAAACCTGTACGAAGGCTTTGGCCGGTTTCCGCCAGCACCGCACGATTTCAAGAATGTTGCCGCAGAGTAGGGTTTCGCATTTCATTTCTGATAAACAAGCGTGTATGGGACACAGATAGATCCATGGATTTGTGGCCTCCTCTGATACAGGACACACAGGACACAGATCTCAGTTTTACATTGTACCTACGAGGCTTTTATATATATATAATTTATTTGGTTATGCATATCTCTATTCTCCGTATGTTGCACGTGAGTGATTATTATTCAATAATTGATTTGGTATTTGGTTTGTGAAAGTTATGTGTTTGGTTTGATTTGGTATTTGGTTTGTGAAAGTTATGTGTTTGGTTGTTTAGATAATATTTTTTTTTATATTTGTTTGAATTTTGGTGACAAATTGTTACATTTATAATATGAGTGATTATGACTGTGTAATCAGAGTGTTTTAGTGTTTTTTCAGCATGTTGAATTCATTTCTACATTTAAAAATAAATTTTAAACAATAAAGAATAGTGATTTTTTGCAGATTTATATAGCCAAGGTCACTGTAAAGTCTACGAAGGTATACATACCCTACCCCCTCTGGATTTCAACATGTGACCTCTTAAGAAGAAACACATATTCTTAACGATTAAGCCCACTCAAGTAAACATACATTTTATAGGAAACATTTAAAAGAATCTTTAAATTAATCAAACTTCCAACTTTCATATTAATAAAGACATACACTTATTAGAACTTCCACATTAATAATAACATTTTAGCATAATATTTAAATTAATATTTTTATGTGAGTTGAGAATTATTATTTTATTAACTATGTTAAAAAAATTAGAACTTGTGTAATAAAATTATATAAATGATACTGAAAATTTGAGTAGTAACTTTTTTTCTCCACAATTCAATTAGTGGAAGTCATGATGGAGTGATGCATCTAGTCATTGTCATACATGTCTCTCACTGTCACGTTGGTTGGCATTTGTTATTGCTTTTTTCATTATTCCTTATTCATCATAATAGTTATTGTCGTGTTGGAAATAAATATCTAAAAATGGAATTTGTCATTTTCATTGTTACTCCTATTATTTAAAAGTTGTGTACGTGATATTAGGAATGAATTCATATGAATCTTAACTTGTCTATAGATCGTTTTAGTTTAAGTTGAATTATAATTTTGTTTGGAAAAATTCAATGCTCATTAACTAAATACATATAAATATGAAAAAGTTATGTCATTGTTATGAAAATATATAAAATAATGATAAAAATTATTTTAATAAATTAATTAAATATAACTTAAGTAGTAAAGATTTTATTATTATTATTTTTCCATTTTGACACTCACTTTTTATTATTTATTAAAATTTAACAAAATACTACATATAACAACTAAAATATACTTCATATCACAAAAGACTACATAATACCAATATAACAACTAAAATATACTTCATATAAAATGTGATATGTTAAAATGCAGTTTAAAAAATAATATCACACTGTAATATTTATTGTAATTTATTTTAATTATATAAATAATAATAAATATAATGACTGGATATTTACCTTGAAACAATGATCACAATATCACTTATTGTGCTTTCTTTTGATTATGACAGCATGTAATTAACATATTAGTTAAATATTTAACATGACGCACAATCATATTCATTATGGCTTCATTTGATTATAAATCGTACTTTTTCATGATAAACATTTAATAATCCAAATGTCACATTCCATGAGTTTGTTTATCCTATATTTTTTTTTTTGGAAAAAACAAGAATGACATGGGTGATCAAAATAACACATTTACATACACATTGTTATGTAGGCAATGAAATTAGAAATTAAAATAATATTTATATTTGAAACGAAAATATTTAAAAAAATATTAATAATAATTATATATTTTAACGAGTCTTCAAACAGGCCCATGTTTAAAAGGCACGGTCACTTCTTCCCTTAAGTTTTTCCATTGTAGACCTGCCTCCCATATAGCTAACCTTGCGACACCCCATTGTAATCATAGCTTGAGCATTAAATGTAATTACTCCTTTTCGAAATACTTTCAAATTGTATTTATGATGTTTAAAACACAATTTTACTTTCTATACATTTTTCACATTAAATGATAGTATCTTGTGGTGATGCTTTTTATAGTTTTGTATGAGAGATTTGTGTTTAACATGGAATTAATATATGGTATTTAAAAAAAATCGTTTTAAATAAAATATTATATATAAAAAATTAAAGTAAATCCATTTTAACTTTAGTATATATAGATATTAAGTTTTTTGAAATGTAAACTTTTTTAAATTGAAAAAAAGTTTACACATAAGAGATTTTATATAAATTTTAAGATAAAATGGGTTTAGGCTAACACATATTTCTCAAATTATACAAAATCATGAAAATTGTTTTGTTTGTAATCATAATAAGTTCTTTGCTTATTTATGTATTTAACCACATCTTTGTCACTTGACAATGATGAAAGTTCAATGTCTAGCTACATCAAGAATCAGTCGATTCTTAAAATTCTTTTGTTGACTCCATGATTTTAAACCATTAAATGAAAGTGACTCATTGTTTGTTTTTTGTAGGCCTTATAACAATGTGTAAGTTATATTAATTTAAATTTAATGTTTTAAATTTTTTAAATCTAAAATTTACCTTTAATATCATCTTCAAAATATTACATTAATTTTTCAACATTAAAAATTAATTAAAGTAGAATAATTTTTTTTAAATTAAATACAACACACTTTTATAAATTTTTTGAGAATAGCGACTAGATAAATGACATATGCATTTTTTAACTTTTTTCTTTTTCTGGCTATGTCCATTCTAATTCATATTTGTGATGGGACAAAACAACTAGAGTAACATTTACCCGCCAATTTTTACAGGCTTAGTAGAACCTTAAACTTCTCTAGTGCACTAATTAGTGAGAGAGAAAATTTGGTAATGGAGAGATTTCAGTATCATATGAATTTAGTTTAAATGTTCTATGTTTTTATCTTTGTTTTTTGTTTTTTTTTTTTTTTTTTTTTTTTTTTTTTTTTTTTTTTTTTTTTTTTTTTTTTTTTTTTTTTTTTTTTTTTTTTTTTTTTTTTTTTTGGATTTTGTGTGAGAAATTTAGAAAAACAGTTGGGATTTCAGATTGCAGTGCTTGAGATTGCATATAACAGATGTATAAGGGGTTTTTAAGGAGGCTGAATCAATTTATGCATTTAAAAATAAGATTTGAAAACTGTAAAATTGTGATTTGGTCAACAATCATGTTGTCCTATTCCAATAATAATAACCAGAAAAAGTTAAAATGATAGAAATTTTAGACTATTCCAAATGAAATGGATCCACCCATCATCTAAACTGTATCAACTACTCAACACTCAGATTGCTTTGTATCCCCTAAAATACAATATACAATATGATAGAGGAAAAAAGAAAAACAATTCAAATTGCAATTTGAATTAATTCAAATTGCAATTTTGAGTATATGGGTAGATTCAAAGCCTCCAAATTACTTTAACATTATAATTTACCATTGCTAAAATTATAGTTTTATATCCGATTAAAAATTTCAACCAATCATTTTTTCAATTAGGAAAAAAAAACCATTTTGAATATTATTTAGTCCAAACCAATCAAGGCATGTAACAAGTCAATAAACCTACCTAATTATAACGTCACCGAGCAAATGCATCGTCACTTTCCATGGAGTGAATGGATAAAGGCAGCGAACTACAGAATGGAGAATTGAGTGGGATGCATTTAACTTTAAAGTGGGCCCAACCACCATCAAAAGAGAAAATTGTCGTTTCTCCTCCTCTCCGCCCACCAAGAAAGAATCAAATGCATCGATTATGGGAAGCAAATCAGAAAGCCCACCGAAACTGGTAAAGTGGTGCGTTTCATTTTTTCGAGATGGAACCCAGCGATCAGAAGGTTCACTAGTTTCTTACCATACCCTACAGCTTAAAAAAAAATCCCCGTTCAACTAACATTCCCAATAATCCAGCAAACTCGTGGAACCCAACGAAGTATTTGAGCCCATCAATGACAATGAATTTGACCTGAGGCAACAAAATCCCCACTGCAGTGAATTGATAAAGCTAGCAGAGGTAGCGAACTATTCCAGCCACCGGGGGCTACTATCATGTACAGCCATTGGGTGGGTCCCTACAACAGTGCCCTGTCTTTTATTGTTTCCTCCAACTTACGAACAGAACCATTGGGCGGGTCGCTCCAACAGTGTCCTGTCTTTTTATTGTTTCCTCCAATTTTACGAACAGAGTATTGGTTGAGTGCCCTGTCTTTTACTTTTTCCTCCAATTGTACGAACAGAGCATGGGTTGAGTGCCCTGTCTTTATTTCTTTCCTCCAATTTTACCAACGGAGCGGAATATGGGTTGTATTCTTTCTTCTCCAGCCTAATGAATGAGAGCAGAGGTTTTAAGTGGGGAATACACCAGCTTAGATTTATCTTAATTCTGATTCTATCAATTGTTTTGCTGTCTTTTATTCTTTCTTCTAATTTTACGAACCAAACAGAGGGGAGCATGGGTTGTATTCTTTCTTTTCTGGCCGAATGAATGAGAGTAGAGGTTTTTTAGTGGGGAACACACCAGTTTAGATTTTGATTCTATCAATTGTTTTGTTTTAAAAAAAAAAATTTACCTCCACAAATTCGATATCTATTTGTCCTGAAGGAGGAGTTAAGATGGATTTCTGCTCATTAATATATTTTTTTCATAGTGAGAAAGCCTATCATAACTCATTATGTCAATTAACACGGAGTAACTATCATAACTCATTATGTCAATCAGCAGTGGGGACAACCATCAGTGACTGATATCCATGGATGCAGGCTCACCTTTATTCAAGGATATATCAGGCCACCTTAAATAATTCCCAGGTAGCTTTTAAGGGACTGACTTTCACTCTTGCCATATACCTCTAGATCTTGGGTTTTGGGCTCTTAACCTGTTTTCTTACATGGAAGAAAGACCAACTCTTAACCAAGCAAAAACAATTTTAGATCATACTCATAAACCTGAAAACCACTAAAAAAACAAAACTGCATAGCATTTTTTCCTATTTTATATAGTCAAAAATGTATTTTTTTCCCCTTAAAAAACTAAAGCTAGAAAAGTTCGGAGGAAGAATACAGTATGCACATTTATCCTTTCGTACAACAGGAAACTATTGTCCAAACAAATTCTTTCTATATCTTTTCAGTGAAGGTTGTAACCATCTCACTGGTGACATTTGGAAATGTAGTGCCATATGGTTTTGCACTAGCTCCATTCACCGTGAATGTTGAAGGTCTAGCAGAGAGATCCCTCACATATTTGTCTTTTGGTTTGTCAATCAATTAACAAGGTTATCAATCATTTTGTTGTTAATGAACTCCGTTCAACCTTCTTCCCAAGGAGTAATAAACGACTATCTCAGGAACGGGCTACTTGCTTTCCACTGTATTAGTAGGCCAGGGTGAAAGGATTTTAGGTTTGTTTTTATAGAAGAAGTCTCAATTTTATATGATTAGTATTTTTTTAATCATTATTTGAATGTAAGTATATAATTTTTTATTAAATTGTAATTTTTTTATTGTTAAAATTACATTTTTAATGTATAAATGGATATTCCTTTTTTAGTAACCTTTATTACATTAAGATTATATTAAGATTATACAATGTTATTAATTAATATCTACAATTTTAACATTTTTTCTAAACTTTTAACCATAAAAATAATAAAAAATATAAAAAAAAATCCAAATTATAATATATTTAACACTCTTTTCCAAGCTTGGAAAAGGACCTGTGACGGCCCTTCGAGATACTAGCACGAATTCGACCCATAGCATACCAACTTGTAAAATATAAAAAAAAATCCAAATTATAATATATTTAAAACACTTTTTTCCAAGCTTGGAAAAGGACCTATGACTAAGCTACTTACCAGGTAAGTTTTTATATTTAACGAAAAAACAAAGTTTGGGGGTGCTCAATAATCCCATCAAGCTGTGGTTGAAATTTGAATGCCGATGTTGAAAGAGGCCTCATAGAAGATATCGTTCCCTCGAAATTTGAAATGTTGATGTTGAAAGAGGCCTAAAAGAACTTTTTTTCCAGGAAAAAAATTGCTCAATTATATTATCATATATTTTTTTTACATTTCAAATCTCATCAGTGAAGATTCCATGTATAGTGTTAGTCAAAAAGTAACAGATACATGCTTATCAAAAAGAAAATAGATATTTCTAAATTGTCCTCAACACTAGCTCATCAAAACATAAACAACTAGTATCATTCACTAGCAATACGACAAAATTACAATATCCAAAATGCCTCAACAACATCTAGAGGGCCGATCACAAGACTGAAGCCTCCCAATGAGAACTAATGAACTCTAATATGCCTTCTAGGACCCTCAGCTCCATTGATCCACAAATGATAGAACAAATAGCCTTCAGTCTCCTCCAAAGCCAATTTTGGAAGTTTGTCTGCTTCAACATTGAAGTTCCTGAAGATGTGTTGATAGTTAATAGAACCAAACTGCTTTGATAATGTCGTGATTCTATTTTTTCCATCCTTCCAATGATGATACTTGAAGTCTACCTTTGTTAAGAAGCCAATCAATTATTACTTTCGAATCACCCAA
>CBVK0101580656.1:0-19837 GCA_900067695.1 Picea abies | reverse complement strand
CTTAAAATTATTAGACATTATTATTTACATCTTGTTATGGTTTCTTTTATAAAGAAGCATAATGTCTTATAATTTTTTTTTTTTTTTTATAAAAAAGTTTACTAAAAAAATTAATATTTTTAAGAAAGCATAATATAATCAATTGTATCAAACCATTTTCATCACCTAATTTTTATTTGTTCATTTGTCAATATTCAAGTAATTTTTCCTTTAAAGTTTTTTTTTTTAAATTATATTAGTTTAAATTATAGTTACATCACCCAAAAAATTTTGGTCAAAATTATAATTTAAAATTGATTAATTATTTTTGATACTTTTATTTTGATCTACAAAATATATATTAAATTATAGTTACATCAACCAAAAAAAATTTGGTCAAAATTATAATTTAAAATTGATTAACTAATTTTGATACCTTTATTTTGATCTACAAAATATATATTAAATTATAATTACATCACTCAAAAGTTTTTGGTCAAAATTATAATTTAAAATTGATTAACTAATTTTGATACCTTTATTTTGATCTACAAAATATATATTTATTTTGAACCACAATATATATATTTATGTTGAGCCACAAAAGATAAGATAGTTTAATAACATAATCTTCCCCCACAAGCTTAAAATAACATATTAATTTATCTTAATATTTTAATTATTATTTACTTTTGTAAACTAAAAACATATAAGAAATATTTAGTCATATATCACATAAATTTATTATAATTCATTAAAATCAAAGTAATAATTATAATTGATTATTAGTTATTAATTAATTTTTGTTGGCTTATCATTTTTATTAAACTAAAAGTGGTTTTAAGTTTTGCTTTAAAATCAAATAATGTTTTCAACTAAAAATAATTTTAGATTTAAAAAAAAAATGTTTTCAACTTAAATAACATTCTAAATTCTAAAGAAAATCAAGTGTCTATATTATCATTTCTAAAATTATAATAATAAAATCATATACTTTCAAACAACATTTAACCTTCATTCAATACATAAAATCATACTCTAATTGCAATTTACCCTCTTAATTATTACTCATAAGAATCTATACTTTTCATTTTTTCATTTGTTGTATATAATAAATTATTTTTTAGATAATACGATAACTCGTTGTCATACCTGGCAATGGCCATGGGTCTCTGAGTCTCATGCACGCGACCATTGACTTTATTTTGGATTCTTCCAGGATTTAGATGGCAAATGGGACTGATATACAACGCTGTCAATCTCATGGGCCGGGGCGTCTTGGTCAGCCGCCATATTCGACTACTTCATCCAAGTGAAACAATCTAATTGAACAGTTTCTCTATTTTCATAGTTTTTCCTCATTAACTGTCTTATTAACTAGATTAGATGAAAAAATACAGCAATCGCAATGTGACGAATGTATTCATTCCTGTTTTTTAAAGCCATGAAAGAGAGTGGGAGATTGTCGTCACTAATTTTTTTAACAAGCTAATAAAGACCAGCTTGGGAGTCAACAATGGCCCGCCGGGCCAGAGATGCCCAAGATCGAGAAAACGAGCATTAACCTCGCAGATACCACATTACTTAAATTGAATTTGGAAAGAGACCTGCCAGTCAATTTCACTGAATTCAGGTTTGTCTGATTCCTGTTGCCATGTAATAATCTGGGCAGGGCCAGATATGCCCAAGATCAAGAAAACGAGCATTGACCTCTGAGGTACCACATTACTTACATTGAATTTGGAAAGCCAGTCAATTTCACCGAATTCAGGTTTATCTGGCTCCTCTGGCCAGCGCCGAATCTGGGCAGGGCCAGATATGCCCTACATCAAGAAAACGAGCATTGACCTCGCAGGTACCACATTACTTAAATTGAATTCGGAAAAAGACCTGGCAGTCAATTTCATCGAATTCAGATTTATCTGACTCCTATTGCCATCCCTTAATCTGGGCAGGGCCAGATATGCTCAACATCAAGAACACGAGCATTGACCTCCAAGGTACCACCGATTTACATTACTTAAATCGACTTTGGAAAGAGACCTGGCAATCAATTGCACCTAATTCATGTTTATCTGACTCCTCTTGCCCTGACCTAATCTCAAATTCACAGATTTTGCACAATATCCTAAGTTATTAACTAAACGAATCTTTTTGAAATGTCGATGGAACGGATAAATTTAGTTTTTTTTAATTAAATTTTATATAAAATTTTATAGTTGTACATTATTATTCTTAAAGAATTAGAACTATTGAAAATTAGCATATTTAATGATCTTTTAATCATAAATTTCAATTGAATATGTTGACATATTCAATTGGTCGTTCTTCAAAATCAATGAATGAGATCTCATGTTCATAACTTTTTAGCATTTTTGAATGCATCAGTTAACTTGTTCACTTTTTAACATTTACTTAATATGATTAAGAAATTAATGTAACCATCTGATTGCCACTTCATGTGATTAGCAAACTTACTTGTGATTAGAAATTTACTTCACTACTCATTTTTACATTTCGGCCAAACTCTGGTATTAATAATTTTGCTAATAACTAGTTAGATCTCCTATTAATCATTTTGCTACAATGAATTTGAAGACCATTAGCATATTTATTTACAAACCCTAACTAGGATTTATGCTAGGGTTTGTAAATTATTTCATTTACAAACCCTAACTAGGGTTTATGTCAAGGTTTGTAAATTAATTATGTCTTTAGGCATTCATCAACCACATAATTGTGGCTGTGCTAGTTACTAGCACAGCGCTGATGAACGCTGAAAATGAAATGCACAACCAGAAAATGAGCATGTACAGCCAGCGTGCTAAATCCAAAGTTTAATCATTTAAATGTGGCAATCATATAGTGCTACAGTAATTTCTTAATATGAAATGTGGCAATCATATAGTGCTACAGTAATTTCTTAATATGATTAGGTAAATGTTAAAAGGTAAACAGGTTAACCGATGCATTCAAAAATACAAGGAAGTTATGAAGAGGAAATACTATTCATTGATTTGGGAGGACGACTATATGCCAGCATCTTCAATTTTTAACTATCATATTAGAATTTTAGAATAAAAGGTGATTAATTGTGCTCATTGTCAATAAGTGTGTACGACTTAAATTTTAATTTTGACAATATTTTCATCTTTAAAAATTTTCAGCTATTCTAAAAATAAATTGAGTATCAAAATAAAATTTTAAGCTGACAAAAAATAATCTCACTCCATTCTCCACTCATTTAAAAAAAAACAAGCTTACCATGTTGTCCGCTGACAAAAAATAATCTCACTCTATTCTCTACTCATTTAAAAAAAATTAAGCTTACCATGTTGTCCACTGATTAACTCAGTTTATAAATATCCTTTTGTTCTTACTGATATTAGATATCTTGTTCAGATTATAACAGCTTCTCCTTTATTTTGATCAAAGTGTTGAAGTATTACTGATCTTAGATCTCTAGTTCAGATTAGAACAGCTTCTCATTTATTTTGATCAAAGTCTTGAAGTATTACTTGTCTTAGATCTCTAGTTCAGACTAGAACAGACTAGAACAGCTTCTCCTTTATTTTGATCAAAGTGTTGAAGTATATAAATATATATACTTACACAAAAGGAGTGGAAGATGGTGGCAGGGACGGTAACAACCGAATATGTGTCTCAGGTGGAGACAAAGCGACTGTGGAATTCCATGGTGAAAGGCGGGCACAACCTCTACCGAAAGACTTTACAGGAATTTAACATATCTTCTGTCACCGTGCTTCAGGGAAATGGAAGAGAAGCGGGCACCGTCAGGCTGCTCAACTACACCGCTGGTATCACGCCCATAATATCATCTGCTCACTTAAAATAATAGCAATAAGATCATTGTACTTAGGCTTCCTAGTTATTTGCTATCGTTTTTTAAGCTGCAGATTGGGGCGAATAAATTTTTCAATGAATTGGTACCTATAATGGTTTTTTGTTTTCGTGTCACAGCTAACGAGGATTACAGCTACGTCAAGGAGCGATTGGATGTAATTGACGAGGAGAAGATGGTGTTCAAGTATGCAGTGATCGAAGGAGGGTCCATCGGTAAGAAGCTGAGTGCCTTGAACTTTGAACTCAAGTTCGTTGACAATGAAGAAGGGGGATGTGTGCTTTCGTGGATCTGCAACTACGAAACTCTCCCTGGTGCTCCGGACGGGGAAACCAGAGTAGAAAAGATTAAGAAAATGGACGATGCCATGTTCAAGAAAATTGAGGAGTATCTCATCTCCAACCCCGACTTATATTGCTAAATACACGTTCACAGGAAACTTCAACGTCTTCTCAATAAACAATAAGCTCGGGTTTATTTATTATTGAATTAAATTTTTAAAAAAATGGTGCTTTAGTTAGATATTGTTATGTATGGAGGCACATTATAAGAAATTGTTATGTATGTAGGCACATTATAAGAAATGTATTGGATCAAAATTGTTATGTATGTAGTCACATTATAAGAAATGTATGGGATCATAATGAAGAATATTGTAAATGAAGAATATGGAGTATTATCCTTATATAATGATTAATATATGGTGTTAACTTACCTAAAGGGTTTTATATGGTTTTATTTAATTTTTCTAATGATTATTTTAAGTGAATGTTTTGATTTATTGTTGAAATGAAGGATTGATCTTTTATATTTTTTTATTCAGAAAACTCTTTATTTAACTAAAGAAACAATTTTATTTTTCTTTTTGCACATATTTTCGAAGGAAAAATGAGGTTGAGCACTTTAAATTCAATTATGAAACTTTTCTGACCAAAATTTGTAAAAACTAGTTGGGTATTTAAATTTCTTTAGGAAAAATACTCATTTTCAAAAAACAATCATCTGAAACGGAAGTGAGGTTATCAACATTTTAAAATCAACAAATTTTCAGGGTTTTTTTAGAAACTAATGCATGACTTGCAAATTAGATATATATGGGTAGAGTGTTCAAATTTCATTGAAACTAATGCCATTAAATGCATATTGACTATGGAATTTTATAATTATGGTCATAATAGCTAATCTAAGAATTATTGCCACAACAACCTCAAAGAGATCCTTGCAAAATGAATGATTTTTTTTACAAACCCTAACTATATTTTTGGTGTTTTCATAGTAAGATGTATTTTATTGGAAAATATGATAGCCCTAATATTGAAGAATTCATATAATCTGAAAAGTTAATATGGAAAATCGGTTGGAAGGTTATGTTACCCTTTGGTTTCAAAGAAGATGTGGGCATATCGTGGGAGTCATTGGAGCCAAGGTACTTTCTCATGAAGCATATGAAAAATTCATTTTAGACAATTGGTCTCATGCCAAGATTAAAGATAGAGAAATCATCAAGGCTTTATTTTCATATGACAACCCTATATTACAAGTTCATGAATATATTCAACAAGAGAAAAATATTGATTATATTAATCCTAATTGCGTGCATAATTCATCAATATTAAATTGGCTAAAAGATTACAAGTTCTTGCAAATAATATTCAAAGCACATAGGTCCAAGGTGAAAATATTCAATTTTTTTAAGATTTAAAGATTATCACGGATAAATACATGTTGCATTCATATTTTAATGCTATAGATATGCAAGATATGGATATCGTTTTGGGATATCCATAGATGGAATCAGTCGATTAAATTAATATTAATGTGCAAAAGAAGTTTATGAAGTTGGAGTACAAGATGACGAGTCCATGGTTGAATAAGAAAAAAAAAACTATAGAAGCATTTGAAGAAAAGTAAAGGGAATAGCATAAACAAGAAGAAGAAGACAACAAGCCTTGTAGAGCCAAAGAAAACAGAACCAAACACTAAGGTTGATCTATAACACCATCCATACCGCATAGAGAAACATCAGTGATCAAGATAGGGGCATGAACATCAAAAAACTTCTTATGGACCAACATGTCACCAAAAGGGGCATCGATCAAGAAATACATGGAGAACTACCAAAATTGCAGGACACTATCAGAGAAGAGAAACAATCCCATGGCACCAAAGGAGTGAGAAGAATCAAAATCAAGGTAGAAAGGTAGTCATTGGACATCATGTTCATATTCCATTAGGCTGGATGGATGCTCGTGCTCAGTACCAATTGACTACATTTCTCAACCAATCATATTCTATGGTTTCTTCTCATGTTTCAAGCATGAAACATGCGAAGAGAGATGGAATGCAGTATAGTTAGGTAGTAATGTATTGTTATGTATGGAAGCCAATTTTAGTAAATAAGGTCAATGTAATAGTGTGAACACAATAAAGGTGAGAAGGTTTACTAAAAGGTTCCACCTACTAGAATATTCCTTTTCTAGAGTGTTCATAGGAGATAAAAAATGTTATATAAAGAAGTGTAAGAAATGTATCCAAGAATAGTGAATAATATTGTGAATGTATCAAGTATTTCTTGAGGAGAAATATCCTTCCATAAAGATTAATCTATGGTGTTTCCCTACCTCAAGGGTTTTATATCATTCTTGTGTTGATTATTTTATGTGAATGTTTTGGTTTATTGTTGAAGTTAAGGATTCTTTTATATTTTAAATTCAAATGTAAAGAACATAACAAGTGGTATGAGAGATCTTTCTTCAACCAAAGTAAGGAAGATATTTTTTTGTGGAGTTTTTCAAAGGAAAAAGAAGGGGGATCACTCTAGATTCAATTCTAGAACTTTGTGAGAACAATTTGTAGAAACCAATCGATTATTTGAATACCTCTTGGAAAATAACCCAATTTAAAAAAAAAAATCATTTGAAATGAAGTCCGAGAAGTGAAGTTATGAACATTTTAAAATCAACAAATTTTTCAAGGTTTTTCGAGGATAACTATGTGATTTGCAAATTAGATATCCTTGGCTAGAGTGCTCACATTTTAGTGAAACTAGCACCATTAAATGCATATTGACTGGGGAATTTCATAATTGTGGTCATAATAGCCAACTGAGGAAGTATAGTTGTAGAAACATCAAACAGATCCATTGCAAAGTAAGTGATCTTTCTTACAAACCCTAGCTCTATTTTTTTGGGTTTTCATAGAAATATGTATTTCATTGGAAAAGAGGATGGCCCTATCATTGAAGAATTCATATAATCTAAAAATTTAATATGGAAAAGGGGTTGGAAGTTTAAGTTACCCAAGGAGATCCATGAATAAGTACTTGTAGCACCTCATGACACATTAGATGATGAGTCTAGTGTTGAATAAGAAAAAGAACCTATAGAAGCATTTGAAGAAAAAAACGGGGGGAAGAGCTTAAACAGGAAGAAGAAGCTAATGCACCACATGTTGAAGAGTCAAAGAAAGCATAATTGAAAGATAAGGTTGTTGTGTATGTCCATCCATACCACCTAGAGAAACAATACTCATCAAGGAAGGCACATGGTGCTAGGGATATAACCTCTCTAACCCCTCAAATAAGTATAATAGTATGTTTTCTATGTAATAAAGGACTAAATTAACAAATAAGTTCTATATAATAATGTCAACAAGTCAAATGTAAGAAGACTTAATAGACGATTTTGATTCTAGAAAGAACTTCCTCTAGAATGCTCTTTAGAAAATAGAATTAGTATAAATAGAAGTAGAAGTCATGGGAAAGTCTTTTCTTAAGAATTATTGTAATAGAGATTTTCTCTGCTAGAGGTTTCCCCCTCAAAGAGGCAAGTGGACTTGGATTTATATCAATATACATATCATTCTTTTTGTTTTGGTTCTGTATCTTTATTTATTCTGTTGGTATTTTTTGTAATTTATTTCTGTTTATTCTTACTATAATACATCTGGTATCTAACAAGTGGTATCAAAACGCTTTCCCTTGCATAAATTATGGGAATTTTTTTCCAGGGTAGAGATGTGTACTATCAACGTCTTTAGAGAACATAGATCAGTTTGTTACGTGGGTAAAAATGGGGTTGGGGAGGACTACATGAAATAAATACAAAAGGTTTCATGGGATTACTCAAAACAAACATTTTACCTTGTTGGAAACCTCTATAACCCTTGTTGGTACCCCTTCAAGTAGTATCTTGTTGGAAACCTCTATAACCCTTGTTGGTACCCCTTCAAGTAGTATTGTATAAAGATAGAATCTGTACATGACCATCACTCTCATGTACCATTAGGTGTTTCGAGAGTCCCCTACATCTTCTAAAACCAACTTTAGATTAGCCAATCAACCTCCTAGCTGCTATAGTGATACTGAGAACAACACTATGGAAGATACTCTCTAGTACCTAGGTAATCGAGTAGTATGGCTAAGGTTACGGTCAAGTCTCCTTAGTTGGTTCTCTGAGATATTGGGTTGAGTAGTATATTTTGACCCCACATGTATGTCAGAGAGTTATAACATAAGGAAAACCCTTGTCTATAGGAAACCTTACAACCCTAACCCTTGGGGAAGGAACATAATAGAAAAGGAATAGACAAGATACATTTTTGGGCAACAATGCCTCCTACATTATGGTTGTGAAATTCCTACACATTTTTTTATGTTAACAATTTAGGAAATTTGTCACCACAATATTCTTCGGGTTGGAATATAACTCTGTAGGAGTAAAAAAAATAGTATATTGGTCCCACTGGGACTCTTATTCGGGACCTATCCCATAATATTCCTCTCTTTTCCCTCATCATCATCATACCTTTCATTTTTAATACTATTTTTTTTTTCTTTTTTTTTTTTTTTTTTTTTTTTTTTTTTTTTTTTTTTGATTTAAAAAGACTGATACATGGAGTTGTGAAGTTCTGCTAACTGATTTTATGGGGAAAAGAACTTTGAGTTGTGGAAGATCACAATCTCAGAGGACTAATCAGTCGCCTTTGGCCGCTGCTCCTTCCCGGCCAACCCCATCAGAAGACTCATCGGTTCAAAAATCAAATGAAATAAGTCTCGTACAATGAGTAGTTTGACTCCATATAAAAAAAAATATAGGGAGATTTATAAAATTATTATGAAAACAACGCTGGTTTGTTTGTTTCCAGGGATATATAATTGAAGGAAATGCGTAATTCCTCTCGTACTCAACAAGGATTTTTCTTACTCTGTTCCCAGATTTGTTTTATTTTTTTCGACTCCACTACTTTGTACATGACATCATTGTGCCATCTTGATGATCATATAGTGTGCATATAATGTAGAATGATATTCTATGAGACACCTCGAAACTACAATCGAAATGGATCTACTAAATTGAGTGCACGCGTTTTCTATCCTATATTTTCATCAATTCAACTTTAGCAGAGATTTATATGGGCCGAGACAAGTGACAATTTTAATTACCTTTTCATATCAAAGTTGCCTATTGTCTAGCACGCAGAAAACTCAATCAAAGATTATTATAACCTTTAGTAATGCTTGTAATTTTGGGCTGCAGTTGTTTCTTTGTAGTTTTTAGTATTGTTAAACGTTTCATCATAGGCATAGACTGGTCATTTTTTTTTTTCTTTTTTTTTTTTTTTTTTTTTTTTTTTTTTTTTTTTTTTCTGTGGACACCCCTTTTCTTGGAACCCTTATTTGGGACCTATCCCATTAGATTAGCCTTTTATCCCTGATCGTCATGGTACCTATCAATTATAAGCCTTTTTTATATGGTCCCATCCACCCTTCCCATCACCCTTATTTTCCACCTATCCCATTCAATTCCTCTCTTTGCCACGTCCATCATGACACCCCTCCCCTCTAACCTTTTTTTCGATGTGGACTTGCCTGCTCATTTTTTCCTATTCCAAAATGGAAACCACCCGCAACCAAGAACTCAATTACTTTAGTGTGGACAACATCCAAAATAAGGAGGACATCAAGACCCTCGATTACAAAATTAGAAAGCGCAATTCCTCTGTTCATACCCTCCAAGACCAACGTGTCACCCACAAAAACATCAAAGGCACACTCGACCAATTGATGATCTCCTCACTAAACCATACCCATTATGAACAACCTTACTATCATGAATACACCAAATATTCCCATTTCCAAGGCCCTCATTCGAAGCCTCCTCATCGTGACCTATGCCTTCCCAGAATTGAGTTGAATTGTTATGGCTCGGATCCCACGAGATAGGTCACTCAAATGGAACATTATTTCTCTTTGCATGGCAGTAATTATGAGTTGGAAAAACATCGTTATAGTATCATATATATGGATCCATAATTCTAGGAATGGTGGCAATGACATATAAATTCACTTTAAGGGTATGTTTCTTGGACACAATTTGTTGCAGATCATTATGAATGATTTAACACAGAAACCCACCATTTCGATCATTTGAACAAGTTGAAATAGTGTGGTGTCGTGTAATACTTTATCACCGCCTTTGAGAACTTGGATTTCATAATGGAGGGCATGGCATATGCCTTCTTACGGGAATTATTTATTAGTGGCCTAAAGGATGAAATCCATGCCCACGTCCTCATGGCTTGCCCACATACTTGGTTGGAAGTTATTAAATGAGACAAGGAAGAACTAGAAATTCTCTCCTCCAAAACAAGAAAACCCTCCTTTCTTCCTCGCCCTAAACCCAACAATCATGCCCCTACTACCACTCCCCTCAAGATCCAAAAATTAATCTGTGCATAAATAGATGAACGCGAACTCAAGTTTCTTTGCTATAATTGTGATGAAAAATATTTTCTAGGGCATAAGCGTAAGGAATAGAATATTTTTATGTCCATGCCTGAGGATGTTTCTTAAGAGGTGTAATATGTTTCCCCTATGGAAGAGAAACCCCAACCAAGTGGTATTACTTCGCCCTCTGATCCACCAGAAGTTGAACTGATAATTTCACTGAATGCCCTCATCGGATTCTCTACTCACGAAACCCTTAAGTTAATTGGTTACATTAAGCATAGGAAATTCATCATCCTCATTGAGAGGGGTGTCACCCCTAATTTTATTCATCGCCATATTTCCCAAGAAATCAATTGTTGTATCCATGTAGTCAATCATTTTCAAATCATGATTACCATTGGAAGTTCCATGAAATATGGGGGACATAGTGAAAATGTGCGACTCCAAATTGATCAGTACTACATGAAATCTCATATGTTTTCTATTGAAATGGTTGGTTGTGACTTTTTTCTCGATGTGGAATGATTATCACTCTCGGCCTGATTCTCATGTATTTTAAGGAATTAACCATGCAATTCTAACAGGAGGGATAACAATATAAGTTCCAAGAAATCACAATAGGATCCCCTAATATCATCAATTCCAATCGAATGGAAAAGATCCTAAACAAAGGTTAGTCTGGTGTTATTTCCCAAATCCATTCCATTAAAGTAGTTGAGACACCCTCTATGCATCCCTACCTCCAATATATACTCTCCTGACACTAAGCTATTTTTACCACACCTCCTAGTCTTCCCCCTTTCCATGGCATCCATGATCATGCCATTCCTCTCGTATCGGGCAGTCTTCCTCCCAATGTTCTCCCTTATCATCATCCCTTCTCCAAGAAGAATGAAATTGAGAAAAATGTTCAATAATTTCTTGAAGTGGGTGTTATCTATCATAGAAGAAACCCCTATTCTTCTCATGTGGTTATTGTACTCAAGAAAGAAATCACTTGGCATATGTGTCCAAATTTTCGTGCCCTAAAAAAACTCACAATCAAAGAAAAATTTCCCATTCATATCATTAATAACCTATTGGATGAATTGAGTGGTGCTCAATACTTTACCAAACTTGATCTCCATTATGGCTACGACTAGATATGTACGATAGAGGAAGACGTTCCCGAGACTACATTTATAACTCATGAGGGTCACTATGAGTTCTTGGTCATGGCCTTTGGCCTATGTAAACTCATGAGGGTCACTATGAGTTCTTGGTCATGGCCTTTGGCCTATGTAATTCTCCCTGCACTTTTCAAAGTTTCATGAATCATGTTTTTTGTCCTTTACTCTATCTTTTTTTTTAGTTTTATTTGATGATATTCTAATATATAGTAAAACTTGGCAATCCCATATTTCTCATGTGGATCAAGTTCTACATCTACTCTCTCATCACAAGTGTTTCCTCAAAAATCCTAAGTGCCCCTTTGGGCCTTGGAATTGGAGAACCTGGGTCATATTTTCGGACAGGATGGAGTATGGATGGATACTAAGAAAATTGAAGCTATGCAGGGCTAGCCTCGACCTAATAATATTAATAGATTTTGTGGTTTTCTAGGTTTAATGGGTTGTTGCCGCAATTTTTCTCATAATTATGGAACATTGTAGCACCTCTCACTTCTCTCCTTAAAACGAATTCTTTTACTTGGAGTCCAACAATGGATCAATCCTTCCATGCCTTGAAAGAGGCTATATGCATGACTCATGTCCTAGCACTACCTGACTTCACCAAGGATTTTGTCCTGGAATGTGATACTTTAGGGAAGGTAATTGGGGCATTCCTCATGCAATAATTTCAACCTTTAGCTTTCACTAGAAAATAAAATTTTGGAGAGACGTTTGTGCCAATCCACCTATGAAAAGGAAATGTAGGTTATTTTAAATGCAGTGGATCTCTAACATCCTTATCTATTGGGGAAATGCTTCTAAATTAAAATTGATCATTAGAGTCTCAAGTATTTTCTAGAACAACAAATTTCATCCCTAGAGAAACAAAAAAGGGTGACCAAACTATTTGGATATGATTATGACATCATTTACAAGAAGGGAAAAGAAAATCCAGTTGTTGATTCTCTTTCTAGGAAGTATGAAGAAGAAGGATCCCTCTTTTCACTCTCCTTCATTGTACTAGATTGTGTTCAAGATGTTCAAGAGGAATGGTTTCAAGAACCCAAACTTTCTCACCTAATCCAACAATCGAAACAAAAATCTCAAGATTCTCCAGGGTTCTCTTGGCATAATGAATATCTTCTCTACAAAGGGAGTATGTATTTAAGAAAACAACCACAAATTAAATCAATAGTTCTTTACTTATTCCATAGTGCTTTCTACTCTTCATGCTTCACCCAAAGATAGGAATTTAGGATTTACCAAAACATATGAATGGTTCAAATGTTATTTTCTCTAGGAAGGTATGAAATAAGAAATATCAACACTAGAAAGGTGAAAATGTCAAGGCTTTTTGGGGCACAGTGGGAAGACTCGTTTTTCAACATCAAATCACCAACAAAACCCTAAATATATCGGGCCTTTCAGAATCACCCACAAGAAGGTGAAGTCTCACCCGAGGTACCTATGGGGACTACAGGAACCAAGTTTTAGCAGTCATGGGGGAATATGAGGCATTCATCTTAACCATTTACTTACCATTCATGCATATGTCCTATGTGCAAAATAATAACAACATACTAACATATGAAAGATTCATCCTACTTAACCATTCAACTAGTGCATGAAACCATTAAATGCATATTCATATTAACCATTAGCATCCATTACATGTTCTCAATAAACAAAAGAAACCAACACATAATAACAACAAACACTTTAGAGAAAACGAATTTAATGTAGTTCACCCAAAATTGGGCTACGTCCACAATGAATGGATTCTTATATTGTTCATTCATCTTCATTTCCTACAACAAGTGCATACTGTGATCATACAATAATACTTATTTAAATCCCAAACCTACCCATGTCGTTTTATGCTTCAGTGCACACATACCTCTTGGTTGAAGTTTGACCTAGCTCATACTCATCAACTCAACCAAAAAATCACTCGACTCTTCAACACTCGAACAATGAACTAACAAAGTGAAAATACTCAATCCTCAAACTCTTGACAATGACCTACCTCTACCAAAAAAAATGATTACATATTTATAGTATTACATTAGGGATTAGCTCATTACAATGTGGAAAAAATGTCCCAAAACTTCTAAGTAACTTCCTCCTTTTGCGCACTGACTGCTTTAATGCATTATCTATCTTCCATGCGCACTGATCCTTTGCTGACTTGTCGCATGATTTCTCCTATATGATTCCCAAAAATGACCTGAAATGACCTGCTCCAACAGGTCCCCAAATCTCAACTATGGCTCATCCCAAGTCACTTCAGGCTTTCTTCCAGGTCTCCATGAACTTCTAAAATGTTCCCCTTGCATTTGTAAACTTTTCTCTTGCTTGTGTTTCTGACTACACAATTTCTTCAACCATCTCTGCAGTAATATTGGTCTTCAACTTTTCCGCGCTTTCTTGTACTGCCTGTTTGACCATACCCTGTGTAGTTGCTAGCTATGTTGTCATCTTGTATGCTTATTCTTGAAATGTTTCAATATTCTGTGTGTGATCCTACTACTATGCCCTTATCTGATTTATCTCTGAGTATAATTTTTTATTTTCTTCCATTGTTGTCAGCATTTCTGTTGGTGGTAGGGTGCTCATCACTTCCTCAAAATTTTGTTCCTTGTCTTTCGCATCATGTAGATTCTACCCGATTTGCTCCAGTTCTGCATCTTCTTTCAGTTGGGTCATACTCCCATGCATTATTATTATATATTAGCACACCCTACTTCTATACTTCTTATTTTCTCTATAATTCTTTTCACCATCTTCTTCATTTTCTGCATTTCCTCTGGTGGCATTCTTGGTATCTGGCATGCTTCCAAATTAGTAATATTTATGCAAAATCCCTTAATTGATTCATTAATATTTGTCACCTATTATTATAACAGGGCATATTCCTCCCTAGGAACTTCTAGAATAATATTATAAACCCCTTAGACCACTTATTTCAGTCTCTCTGTCCTTTGTGTGGCCTCATCTATCTCCATCCTAAGTTGATCGTATTTTTCTTATAGAACATCCTTGTATGAAACTACCTTTGTCAACTCCATCGATTTTGATAATTTTCACACTTGAAGTTCCTACATGATGCTCGTATGTAACCCATGTAACACTTCTATAAGAAGTTGAGATAATACTAAGTGATCAATATGACTAAGTTCCTTTTCTTTCTCCTGCAACTATATTGTAGGGAAATCTAAGGATCCTGCCACTATCTTCATTACCTGACATTCTGATGATGTTGCAAATGGGTGGGATGTCGTTTATTACACCTCTATCATGTTCTACATGCTTTCCATCGACTATTTCTTGCTTGTTCTGACTTGTGAAATCCTGTTGGTCTCCAAAATCTATCATAGTGAGACAATCCATGCTTACACATCCAAGTGCCTTTCTTCTTGCTTCTATGGCACTCGCTCAAAATCCTCCTCAGTAACCTCCTTGACTTGATCCACAATTTTTTCTAAGTCATCTTATGACAAGGCCTAGGTGGCCACTTGCTTGATTACTTTTCTCTTCTTTCATTGTGGTGGTGATTTCCGCATATGATTTTCCTCCCACTTCTCTTCGGGGTGAGGTACTATCTTTTGTGTTCCTACTATACCATTTATTTCTTCTTCCCATTCTTCTTATTCTTCATCATCTTCTATTTCTTCTATTTTTGGTTGTTGTTTCTTTGGTGCGTTCCCTGAAGGTTGTGGTTCTGACTGCTCTGCCTATGGTACTAGGGTTTTCTATTCATCCTCCCAATATTCTATGATCTTTCCAATGTCAACCTATTTTAACTTGTATTTGCAGGGAAGCCACTACTAATATGGGTCATTCTTAGCCTGAATGTACATGTGATGTCTTTCATCTTTAAAGCATGCAATCCCCTTGCATGCTTCTACTACCTGCAGTAGNNNCATCTTTAAAGCATGCAATCCCCTTGCATGCTTCTACTACCTGCAGTAGTATGTGTGGGGTATTCTGGATACTCGTCCAAACTACTTCCTTGTATATATAGAACATAATGTTGTTATCTAGATGCATATCCTTGTTCCCAGTATGCCACAAGTTGGTGTATATCACTTCCAAACATAGCTTCCTCATAGCTCCAAGAAATTGAGTATCCTATGGCTCCCTCCAAGCCACTAATTATATTAGTATTAACAACCATGCATAATAAAACTCCATGCCTTTTTCTTGAGCTTCCCTGCAGTATATCAAGATCTGGTTCAGCATGAATGTTTTCCAGCTCATTTGAACTCATGTGACGCACTTCTCAACAATCGATATCATGGATGTTGGTACTCTATCCTTACGGTATTTGATCAACAACTTGCATGCCAACACCTACATTGTAAACTAGACTGTATCATCATTGATTCATTCAATATCAAGACCACATGCACGAATGTGTCGTGCTTGTCCTTCATCTTTTCTGCCAGTTCTTTATATTTTGACTTCTTTGTGAATAATCGTGATGGGTCTTCCCATTTTGATGGTAATATGGTTATGCACCCAATCAATTTTGTGTCTATGGACATTGGTCTATCTAACCATAGAAATCCTCCGTGTACAAAACTAATTAATAACTTAACATAAATACTTCTGCACTCCTACCAAAAGGAGGAACATATAAAAGGTTCATAATACTTGTTATCTCCAGCCCCATCACCCATTCTAATGGCTCTACTATGAATTTTTTTTAATCCAAGGTGTGTCTTACACTTCTATTCTTTTCTGGAGCCAAATCTAGAAACTTATTCATATCTCTCAGGTCGTGGTCCACATACCTTAGGATTGATACTACGTAGAGCATATCTTCCTGAATGATCACCGACGGTGAAATATATGGATTGACCAGTTCATACTTCACCTCTTTCTGTAACTTTGTTGTCTTTGTTGTTAACTTTCTTGGTGGCACATTATCCCTTCGATAGTGAACCAGGGTTGACCCTGATGTTGATGCTCCTGGTGTTTCCTTGGTCATAGGTATAGATGTTTACCTGGTGCATTGTTTCTTTGGATGTGACGAAGCTTATCCTTTTTTTGGTGGCACCATTTCTCTCTGTAGCTATTCTCTAAAACTTTTGTTTCTCAGCTCTATTTGCATTCACTAGATTGTTTGTTCTCTCTACTCTCTATGAAAGCTCAAATGACAATAACTTGTGCCCTTCAACTTCTTTTATCACTAGTTTATAGATTTTTCTATTCATGTTCATGTTTGATATTGTAGTCTAATACACTTTCTTTATCCTTTAATTTGTTCCTTAATGCTTCATTAACTTCATATCCTTTAGCAGATCATGAGTTATATTTTCCATCTTGTCAATATCCTCTCACTGTTTTTCATTTATGATGATGTTGTGCCACTACTTCTTCATCATGTTCATTCTTTAATGTTTTTCCCATCATGAATGTTCTTAAATGTTATTCCCATGTTCAACATAGATCTCAATCGCAATCCAATATTCCTTCCTATGCATGATTCCTTCCTCTTTTCTTCTTCTTTGCAAAATTCTTAGGTTTAATTCCTTGCTAGTCTAACTATTTGAATAATACCTTTATTCTTAACATCAACCTTCTATCTCTAATATCAACACATTTTATTTCTTTTCTTCTTTTCCTTTGTATATATAATACACTATAGTACAAGTACTATGGTACACATTCTTCACACTCAAACAAGTGTGCGAAAGCATGACTATCCCTATACAGTTTTAGTTGACTACTGTTAACCAATCCTTCCAAAAATTCTCCATTAAGTTTCTCCAACTGAACAACACTTTATTCTTTCACAAACATTATCACATAAGGACCTAATCAATGCATTTGAAATTTCCCAAGCTGCTGCAAAAAAATGTTTTCATAGAGTAACACTAAGTATCCCTTATGAAACTTCTTTAGTTTGATATATTTGTCATACCAAGATTTCTTGCGCACTTTCTAAACCTGTTGATGAAATCCCGTGATAAAATGATTTTCTTATAATTCCATTAGTTCTGACAGTATCCTCTCCACTGCGCTTGAATATGTAAATTTTGTCAAAGAAGCAATGCACAAGCTCGAAACTATGAATTTCAAAGCCATAACAACTTTGTGTCCATATGTCAATCTGAATTGAGCCATTCCTATCAACTTATTATGTCTAGTTTTTTATGCCCATAACAATGTTGGGATCCTTAAGTCCCATTCATCCCAACTTACAATACAAACCTTTGTCAGTGCATGTTCCAGGATCTTATTGAATGCTTCAACTGTTACATTTTGTTGAGGGTGGTATAGTGTTCTCTTATGATGATGAATATGAAACTCCTATGTCAAATATGAAACCATTCTATTTATAAAATGAGTTCCCTTATCACTCACAAGTATCCTTGGGCATCCAAACCTTGTAACGACATTTTCAAAACAAAATCTCCCAACTATCTTTGTGTTGCAATCTCTGACTAACTCTTAAGTAGTTTGTTGCAATAATTATGTATATGTTTCCTGATCTATTCACTGGTGGATTAATCGACCAAAAAAATTCCACTACTCATTTATCAAAAGAATGTAATTTGTTAGCACATAAACTTGTCAGGGTCTTGTGAGTCTGTGTTTACTACCTAGGTCTGTAATTTTCGCTATTTCTCTCCTTTTGCAGACTCGATCATAAGTTTTCCTTTCGGCTCATAGTTTTCAATCGTTTGTCTTCACCCGTTTGATATATTTGTTTTTCCTTAGCAGCTCGCCTGAGAAAGATTGTCCCTTAGCCTTTATGTTTTCCCTAAGGCCGATCACCCCTCTTTTTTCCTCTACCACTGATCCTTTTGTTTAACCGAGCTGTCAGTCAGTCATCCAAGTAATTGTTCATAGGCTGCGGTCATGACCACCAAGTGCAACACTTGAAGCGGTTTGATGTGGACTCAAATCAAGCGAGTGAGAAAGATCAGTTTCTGATGGAAAAAATCTACTAGGAAGATCAGATCGATGACGATCAGGTCATTGGGATCTTGCAGTTGCACAAAATATAGCGTCTGAGGTATGAAATCATGAAGTCCATCCTAGTATTTGGTATTGCAAAGGACACGTGGTGCGCAATCAGTGCTTCAGGGTTTCGCGAGATGGAGCGGTCAAGAAGCAGAGTCATTAGAACTCGCGAAATGTGAAATCATGATAAGATCGTAGCCGTTGATCAAAGAAGAGAGCTGGATTGTTTGATCCGCTTTTCACGATTTTGTGAGTCAAGAATGTAAGAGGGAAGAGTTTTGAATATTCACGAAGAACGATGTCCTAAAGTGTCCATGTAGTCTGGGCCATACGATCAAAGGGGACGGGTGTCACCTGATTCGAGAATCAAAATTTTGTGACTCAAAGGTTTGAGTATAGAATGGAGCATGAGTTCGTGAAACGCAAAATTGCGACGCGCTTGAGATAAGCACAAGGTCATGGCTTGAGGTCATGCAGGGAAAGGAAAAGAGTTGTGCCAAGAAACAAAGCACCCGAGTCGGTCACCAAGAAATATCTACATGGCCTCGAGGCACCAGAATTGACTCAAAGGAGTCTTGATATTTCCTAGAACATTCATGAGTGTCAGGTATCGCCCTGATCCCTATGAAAGAAGTTAATTAAAACAGGTAAGGTGGTTGAAACCTTGTTTCTCCACATAAATGGAAAGCATGGAAAATCTGGCCATGGAGGGCAAACTGTCAACTGAAATTTCCCCTGCCATGGATTGTCTGATGAAGCCCATACTCATTTGATCTTGCATCTGACAGAAGAATAAAATTCCAACCTGACAGAAGAAAATGCAGATGACACTCCTTGAATGCAATAACTAGAGTGTTCTTCTGAAGGGAGCAAGTTGTTTTTGTGTATAAATACTCTGTTTTTATATTTTGTTATGTTCGATGGTAGAGAAAAGCTCCTGATTTGTAAAGCTTTAATGAACACTCAGGTTCTCTAGTTATTCTTTGTAATATGAGATTCCTCGTTATGACATTCACAACAGACCTCTACATTCTTCGTTGAAGTCTTCCTCCTACTCACCCTTACTACAACCTATCGACTGAAGTTAAACCAGACCTCACCTTCTTGTGCATATCAGTCCAGTCTTCTGAGTTAAGACGA
>CBVK0101580652.1:0-16554 GCA_900067695.1 Picea abies | reverse complement strand
ATAGACACAACCTAAGGCCAACTATACAAAGAAACACTCCACTAAAAATTACTAAGAGAAACATTACAAAAATAAACTTATCCAAAAATTTATCCTAGGTGGATATGGTCCTAAGTCCAAAGTAATGAAAAGGTGGAAAAGGACCTTCCAAATACTGGCACAACTTGATCAAGTCATGATACCAATGAATGAAAGAGTGAGAATTAGTTACCCCAACCTCCACTTACTATCCCTACCTAGTGCAAGTAACCCTCGCTTTGCGGGGAACCCTCCATGGGTATAATTAGCATGATATGATGTCTTCCTCAGGTACTATGGGAAAATCCCCACAGTCACCTCTAAGATACCTAGGAAAATCAAGTAAGGCTACAAACTTGCAGTCAGTGTCTGGTGGAACAACCGACAATCAAAATCGAACACATGGGAAGGGTAAAAAATATCGAAGCATCGAAAGTTCCACCTCTTAGGGAAGTATGAGAACTAAAAAAAACCCCAAAATACGATCTCTCTGCAATGTTCGGTCAATCTCTGTAGGGGTTATCTCCTTAGCTCTTCCTCACATGACCTTGTGTTTGGCTCCTGTGTGAGAGGATTTTTTCAGCGACACCTATATGCAAATTGGATTTGAATCTCCCTAACTCAAACTCCTATGTTTGTTTACCAGAATTAGAGAGTTATCTCTCCAATCCTAATCCAAGGCCCTAACCCTAAACTTGTTAATTAACCCTATAAACAAAGTCTAGTAAATTTAAAGTTTAGCATTCATTTTAGCAGTTGTTCTTACTGAAAGGATACATAAGTGAAGCTAATATCTTTTTAATCTTGCAAAAATAAAACTTATAAGTACACTGGAAAATAAAAATTCACACTAATTCTTCAATGAAAAATAGTTTCAAAAAATAAAAATCCATGAACAATCTTTGAAACCTTGAAATGCAATCTTTTCTCTTTCTCATGAAAAATGCACAATCCAACCTTTTGAGAAAAGAAAAAGAAGAAAACACAAGGAATTTCTTGGTTATTTTACCTTTGAAATGATTTCAAGATGAGAATAAAACAAAACATTATGCTAATGTGTTTTTATTTTTCAAATAACAATGCAAAACCATGCAAAGAAAGAAAGAGACCTAACTAGCAAAATGCTATTTTTTTTCGTTTTTTTCTCTACCAGAGAAAAAACTAACAAAAGATGCTAAAAGAAAGAATTTTTTTTTTTAATGTTGTAAAAACCAAGGAAAGAACAAAATAAAAGTTTTTAACTCAAATACAAACTCGAGTTTCAAAGATGACCAGAACGGTGACCACGAAATCGAGATCTTGAGAACAAGACTAGTCTTATAGTGATGCAATCCAAGGGGTCGAGTGTGTTACAAATTGGTATCAGAGAATGGTTACAACATAAGACCTTTAATGGTTATTTTTTTATCCATTCTATGTTTATCATCTTCATGTTTTCTTCTGAAACACTTTGTTAATGTTATATGAGTTTATGACAAATGCTTATGTGCTGAGAAGGTTGCTTTAAGGGGTTTTCAGTACTCTTTGCCAAATTGGTGTTTCTTCTTCTTAAATATTATTTGGAATGATTTATAGATAAATATTTATTCTTCTACTGCATAAGGAAATTAAAAACAAGTTTTTTTTATTGGTGGATTTATCAGTTTTGTTCTTTCCCTTCTCTCAATCGCATCACTCAAAACTTCAAGTCTCTAGCCATCAGTTTAATTCACCTTAATTGATGCACCTAGGTAAGTGATCTTAACAGATCAAATAATTATTCCTTTTTCAATCCAAGCAAGTATTTATCCATATTCATAAACTTATTGATCATTTTGAAACAAGATGTGATAGGCTTGACTCAATAGTAGTCTTGAGTCGACTTCTAGTGCTAACATATTTTGGCGCCATTGTCGGGGACAAAATGATGAGATTTTCCATGGGTAGAACGACAAGAGTTTACATATCTAGTTGTAGATGGTTAAACTATAACTAGGCACAAGTTGACTGCAATATATTTTCACCTAGTGACTCCACATAAGGCACTTTGGATCCTAAGAGAAAGGGGACTAGAGCTCATCCAGAATCTCCAAATGTGCCTACTGTTTCAGACCCTAAGAATATTCTAAAACAGTCTAAAACCCTTCACAAATCAGTGTCTGAGAAATTTTTAATTTTACCCCCTTCTGAAGAATCCACCTTAGGAAAAGAGGAATTTGTTGAACCATAATCATTTTACACACCTTATCCTGAGAGTTGATATAAATATGAAGAAAACCTTGAATTTATTTAAGGAGTAGAGTACATTCCCTTATAAAAAATACCAATCCTTAAAGAGACTCAAGAAAAGAAACCCAATATTAGCCTTCAAGTTAATATCCTTGATGTTGAAAAACTTTCCATAGAAATTCTTGAGTCTTCTCCAAAGATTCAATTAGTGAATATTCCTAAACCCTTATCAACACAGTCACTACATATAAATCAGCCTTTAGGTGGTCAAACAATGGCAGGTGCAACACCACCTAATCCAATGGATGCCATCAAGGCTACAAGATATGCACCTTTAGTATTTCTAGATAATATCCATCCTCTCCCAGGTAATGATTACATGAAGTACCTTCCAAGGTTTGACAATGAAGGAGAAACAACTACAAAGGAACATTTGACAACTTTTTACTCCTTTGCTGACAATTTTCAAGTGGATTATGATGATGTATGGATGAGGATTTTTGTCCAAAGTTTAGATGGAGAAGTGAGGAAGTGGTTCAAGAACTTAATAGCTCACTCCATTACTACTATTACAGATCTTGATGCTACCTTCTTGAGAAAGTGGGGAGACAAGAAAGATAACTTGTATCACATGGCATAGTTCAACAATCTTCAAAGAAAGAATGGCGAGTTTGTCTCTGAATTCTCTCATAGATTTAATAGGATGCACCAGAAGATACCGAATGATATTAGGCTAGCTGAAAGGTTAGCAAAGGTCATTTATGCTAATGCCTTTGATGCTGATTTTTGTTTGCTACTAAGAGAAAGAAGATTAGCCACTCTGGCCGATATGCAATATTCATCTCTAGAAGTTGAATCCAACATTCTAGCATCAGAAAAACTCAGAAGAGGTCAGATAAGGGAAATAAAAAGGAACGATATAAGTCATCTTCATCAAATACCAAAAACCAGAAGATTTCCTTGGAGGAGATGGCAAGAAAAATGGAGGAAATGTCATTTGAGTTGTCTAAACTCAGATTGGAAAAGCAAAAATGGAATACAGTTCAGGAAGGAAATCGAAATACAAATCAATATAGAAGACCTTATAACCCTCAGATATTGCAGAGGGATAAGAAGAACAATGATGATCAAAAACTCCAGACACCCCTACAGAATAATTATATTGAGAAAAATCATGAAGCTTAAGAGGTATATGAAGATGTGGATATTCATTTGTTTAGGGATGAACTTGATGTCAGTCACCTAACACAGAATGAATATGAAGATTCATTGAATGCATGGGCTGGTGAATGTCTAGATAACATGCTTTGCAATACAGACCAACAGGGGTACAATCTTAGATCCAAACAAGTTCCTGCTAAATCTGCTCCTCAAAAAGATAAATTTGTTGCCCCAGAATTACGGACAGGCAACAAAAATCCTAAAAAGAAGCAAGTACAGCCAGCTATTAAAGTAACAACCCTGGAAGCAGACAAGTTCTCATCTCCTTTCAGTTTAAAACATGAGATAAGTAAGATCAAAATTCCTATTCTTTTGACTAAGACCTTTTGGTTAAAACTAATTCTTATAGGAGTCAGATTTTGAAATGGTTACAACCTTCTTCTGTCATAGACCCTGTTACTGATGTGATTAATATCCAAGATGAAAAACCAACTATTGTCTCAGGGCCAATTGTATAATAAAGGGATGAGTCCACTCCCACTTTTTATGTCTCATTAAACATTCATGACAAAATTATTCATAATTTTTATTAGATTCTGGAGCCTCCCATAATCTTATGCCAAAGGTTGTCATGGAATAATTAGGCTTAGAGATTACCAAAGCTTACCATGATCTCTTTTACTTTGATTCAAAAAATTCAAATGCTTAGAAAGATCTTTTTGTTTCATTATCCCAAATCCCAACCAAAAGTTTAGTCATGGATATTGTTGTACCTGATATCCCTCCTGGGTTTGGTATGTTGTCTTCCAGATCTTGGTGTAAGAAGCTTGGGCGATCTCTTCAAATGGATATCTCTTATGCCACTATACTTGTTTTTGGAGGGGAATTTAGAAGACTTTATCGTGAAGCTCAATTGGCATATATTATCAGTGACAATGATCATTCTATAAATCATCTTATCTATGCAATTGATGTGGGTTTAGAATCCTCTATATTTCATATGGATGATGTTGTCCAACAGTCTTTGCCTTTGTCTAAACCAGTTGTTGTCCCACAGTCTTCTGAGAATCAAAATCTACTGTGGAGATTATATTTTGATGGAGCCTCATCCATAGAAGGCATAAGGGCAGGTGTAGTGTTGATTTCTCATGAAAATGAAGTCATTACCATGTCTTACAAGTTAGAATTTGAGACACAATTAATATTGCAGAGTATGAAGCATTGTTGTTAGGTCTTAGGGCAGCTAAAGAAATGAAAATTCAGCATTTAAACGTTCATGGGGATTTTGAGCTCATTGTACATCAAGTTAGAGATGTATATCATACAAAGAACATTCAGTTGAAAGACTACAAAAATGAGATATGGGACATCATTGAAGCCTTCTTTCTCTCTTTTAATATTGTATATATTCCAAGAAATCAGAATGAGCAGGTTGATTCACTGGTTGTGGCATCAAGTACTTTTAAACCTCCTTTACCCCCAAAGTTGAAATATGAAGTAGAGGTTAGGTACATGCCTTCTATTCCAGATAATGTCAAGTATTGAAGAGTGTTTGAGGAAGATTCTGAAATCAAAAGATTCATTGAATTTATTGATGATTTTTCTTCAATTCATATCGAACAAGATGAGGATTTAGATGAGGTTAACCAGAATTTAATTTTTCATAATATGAATGTTGGGCATAAGATCTTGCAATTCCCTACTAATCATATCCCAAAAGGTCTGGTACCTCTTGAAAGATTTTTTTATCATAATGACGTTCCTGTGAAGCTCCCTGATCCAAAAAAAGAAGCAGATGTAACTGATTGCAATATTGGGACTACTGCCAATCCCAAGCATGTCAAATTATCAAAATTTTCGTTAGCAAAATATCGAGCTAAATATGAGGAACCATTGAAAGAGTTCATTGATATTTTTTCATGGTAATATGAATATCTTAGGACCTTTGATGAAACTATCATTCAATACAAGATACCTTTGAAGGAGAATGTAAAACTTTTCAAGCAGAAGTTAAGACAAATTAATCCTCTTTTGTTACCTATTATGAAGAAGGAAGTCAATAAACTTTTAGATGTTGAGATCATTGTACCCTTGAGGTATTATGACTAGATAGAAAATCTGGTGGCAATGAGAAAAAAGAATGGTGAAATCAGACTTTGTGTCTATTTCATAAATTTAAACAGGTATTCTCGGAAAGACAATTATTCATTGCCCAAAATGGAACATATCTTGCAGAGGGTAGTAGGATCTAGCAGGCTGTCTATGATTGATGGTTTTTTCTGGATACAACCAACTAGTTGTTCACCCAGATGATATGGAGAAGACTGATTTCACAACACCATGGGGTACTTTTATGTATGCTCGAATTCCTTTTGGTTGGATGAATGTTGGGGCCACCTTTCAACGAGCTATGGATATTTCCTTTATGGGAGAGAAGGATAAGTTTGTTGTCATCTATTTGGATGACATTATTGTATTCAAGGATAAGTTTGTTGTCATCTATTTGGATGACATTATTGTATTCTCTAAATCTGATGAGGAGCATCTACACCATTTGAGACAGATATTCCTGAAGTGTAGAAGGTATGGTCTTTCTTTAAATCCAAAAAAGTCTCATTTTGCTTTAGAACAAGGGAAATTGATAGGTCATATTGTTTTTGTTGATGGAGTTAAGATTGATCCTGCTAGAGTAATAGCCATTCAAAATCTTTCTATCCCTAGAACTAAGAAAGAAATCCGATCTTTTCTTGGGAAGATAAACTTTCTTAGAAGGTTTATTCCTAACTTTGTTGAATTGGTCAAACACATAACTGACATGTTGAAAAAAGGCAATGAGATCAAATGGAGAACATAAGCTAAAGATTCTTTTCAATCTATTAAGCAGGCTATTTCAGATGCACTTGTTTTAATTGGTCCAGATTTTGAAAAAGAGCTCCTGATTTTTTCTTTTGCATATCAAGATACTTTAGCAGTCGCCCTTTTACAAAGAAATTCAGAGGGTTTTGAACATCCCATTGCCTTTTGCTACCAGGGCACTTTGAGATGTTGAATTAAAATGTGATATCATGTAGAAGCAGGCTTTTGCTTTGGTTAAAGCATTAAAATATTTTAGAGTTTATGTGCTACATTCCAAAATCACTGCATATGTACCATCTAGTGCTATCAAATATATCTTGACTCGGTCGGACAGTGATGGAAAGAGAAGTAAATGGATAGCTAAGTTGCTTGAGTATGACATGGAAATCAAGCCAACAAAGATAGTCAAAGGTCAAGGGTTAGCTAAGCAGCTAGCTGATTCTAATTGCAGAGCTCTGGGATTTGACTACATCTGCAACAGTTCAGGAAATTTACATCCTCAAAACAATAGTTTTCAGATCAATGAAAAGATCGTTGAATCAGAATGGTACAAAGACATCCTTTACTTTCTACAGAATTTCCAACCTCCTCCAGGAATGTATAAGTCTAAAGTAAGATCCCTAAAACTCAAAGTTGTAAAGTATTGTGTGAACAATCAAACTTTGTTTTGGAGGGACCCTTATGGATTTTTACCAAGATGCCTTGATGAAGAAGAAGCAGAGAGAGTCATGATAGAGTTTCATGAAGGAGTGTGTGGGGGACATCACTTTTGGAAGTCCACTGCATATAATGTGTGGGGGACATCACTTTTGGAAGTCCACTGCATATAATATACTTAGGGTTGGGTATTATTGGCCTAGTCTATTTTCTGATGTCTGTGCAAAGGCATGTGAAAAATGCCAAAGGTTTGCTAGTAAACAAAAGCTTACCTCTCAAGCTTGTAAAAGTGTCTGGACCTTTCCAACATCAGGCTTTGGATTTCATAGGTGAAATTCATCCTCCATCTAGTGGCCAACATAGATGGATTCTGACAACTACATATTACTTCACGAAGTGGATAGAATATATACCTACAAGGATGGAGACTAATAAGGTAATCATGAGTTTTCTTGAAGAAAATGTTTTATCTAGGTTTGGGTGTCCAAAAGTGATCATCACAGACAACGATGTAGCTTTTAAATCTACTAACATGGTAAGATTTTGTGAAATCTATGGCATCAAGCTTAGGCATTCCACTGCTTATTACCCACGGGGTAATGGCCTGGCTGAATCATCCAATAAAAGTATGGTCAGGATCATTAAGAAACTTATGGAAGATAACAAGAGGGCTTGGGATGCAAAGTTGAAATATTCCTTGTGGGCTGACCGTGTTAGCACAAAATGAGCAATTAGAACTTCACCTTTTCAGTTAGTATATGGAATGGAAGCAGTTTTTCTAGTGCAACTTGCTTTTCCAGCTGTAAAGTTTCTGCAGGAAATTGAAGCTGAACCTAATGATGTTATCAGAAGGATTTTTCAGATTGTAGAATTGCAACAAGCAAGAGATAAACTTCTTGAGAAGGAACATCAACATCAATAGAAGGTTAAAGAGACTTGTGACAAAAAATAAAAACCAGAGCAGTTGCTACACGGGGATTTGGTTTGGAAACAGGATGCTCCCAGAGAATACCATCATGGGAAGTTTGACAGCCTCTGGTCGGGTCCATTCAGGTTGGATAAGGTCTTGGACAACAATACTTTCCTATTACAAAATTTAGAAGGTGAAGAAGTTTTTGGTGGCCCAATCAATGGGTGTTTTCTGAAGAAATTATTTTACTAAAGTCGTTGGTGGCTCAAATCCCATTGTACATGTCTGTGTGGTGTGGTAGTTAGAAAATAAGGACTCCATAGCCCAATGGAGCAATGCTACAACTTATCCTCTTTTTTGTTTCCAGTATCAGTTTTAATCTTTCAGTTTGATATGTTTTGAATAAAGTTTTATCAAACTTCAGGAGTTGAAACAGTTACAGTCTACAGAATAAACATGGCATAAATCTCAAAGGATCAAAAGGCACGGGTCTACTCAAAGTTCTTGGAGTCACACAGGGAGAACTCCATCCCCCATAGAGTCATTGTTATCACCTATTATGTTATACAAAGTTTTATTTCTCATCTCTTATTTTCTTCATCTAATTTTTTTTGTATAAGTTATAAACCCTCGTGATTAGGTTGTTAAAGGTTTAAAATATTTATCATGGGGGCAAAATAATGTTATATTGAGAGGAATGAGAAATACTTAATCTTCTAAGAGGGGATAAAAGGGGATAGGAGGAGTTATGTACATGTTTGTATGATTGTCTCATGACATCATTAGTTTTAAATCTTTCCATCATAGTCATATGTCATGTCATAACTTATGTCTCATGATTACTAAAGTTAGATAATAACTTTCAAGTCAATTCCATCCAAATATGCCAAAGGACAGTTTTGCAGGGCGCTACAAGAACTTCCACTTATTCCTATTTTTCATCATTATGAGGATTGTTGGAGGAGTTTGAAGACCTGGATTGTCCTACCTGGAAAAATGAAAGACTCAAGACAGTTATCAAGTACCCATTCAATATCACAACTTGTAAAGGTGACGGTACTTTCACCTGTTTGTATATGTTATCCAGGACGTCATGCGAATGGTTTTTTTTTAAACAGTTCTTTTAACCTGGCATATTATTTGTTACTCTAAGTTTCAAATTGTAGTTGGTCAATTTAAATTTCCTTCATATAGCCAACAAATCCTGTATCTATCTCCACATAGCAAGCATATCCCACTCCTACAACAAGGAATCCAGTCTTTTGGTCGTGACAGTAGATATGGGTAAAAGTGGACACATAAATAGAAAGGAACCTGAAGGACCTGAGATTATGGAGGCATATGAAAACAACAGACATGTCTTCGACCAGGCTGGTTGGTATATGTATTGTGCCAAATTAGATGGTTATCACTATGGTGTATCTCGGGCCTTTGCTGAAGGATTTGATGAACAAATGGTTCAGATTGCTAATCTGATAATGCAGGTTATAGAGGAGTCAATAGAAACAACTTGTAATCTCCCTGTTGATGGCGAAAAATGGTTCAATAACTAATTAATCACAGGTGGGGATGTTAATCAATTCATGAAACCAAAGCACAAAGATCCCAATTCTGCCAAGGGTATTCCTAGGGACTGGATAGTCGATGAATGGATGGAGGCCTTGCTTATGCTCAAACGCTATATCACATATGAAGGACATTATTCTATTGTGTTCATGTTTCATCTACGATTCCTCCTTCATTTTTCAGGAATTAAAATATGAGTCTGCCATATTATTTCTTGAGGGACCTAAATAAAATGGCCATGAAAATTCAAGCAAACCCTAAGACTCCCTTGCATGGTATCTATCATCAAGGGTTAATCAAGGTACTCATTAAAGGAGAGCTGGAGAAAAGACAGAGGACATGGGATCGATTCTTGATCCAGTTAGGGTTTAAAATAGAAGTTCATCCTCCTCCCCAAAATTCGACTGATAAAGTTGTTGAGCCAACACAAGGAGCATCATCAAGCACAAGTCCACCTGTTGTTTCAAGGAAGAATAAAAGGAAGACCAATTTGAAGATTTCAGATGAACAAGTTGAGACTACTCCAACCAGTTTGCAAACAGGTGGAGGTAGGCATCCTTTCCCTCATGCACAAAAGGTTTATATCAAAAAAAGTAAAAGGTTAGCAGAACCTATGATGTTGAATGAAATTCAAGAACCTGAAACAGTAGAGGTACATGCAAACCCTGTACAACCTAAAGAACATGTCACAAAGATTGTTCCTCCTAGTTCAAGTTCTTCTGAAGATGATGTTGATAGATATAAAATTATGATAAGGAAAAGGAGTACTAGGCCACAAAACAAATTTAGATTGAAATCCAAAGTCGAGTATAACCCTGAAATCAAAGATAAGGTTATAGTAATTGACGAGGAACCCACAAACCCTAATGTGGAGCCATCAACAAGCAAGAAGATTTATAAAACCAGAGCTAAGAAGAAGAAACTTAAGAAAGAGGATCTAACAGCAAATAAAAAGATTCTTACAGAAAAAGACAGAGTTTCTACCAGACAACAGAGACAACAGAGCAAGAAGGGCCCAAAACCTTTGACCAGATCTGAAGATAGTAAGCCAAAGAAAATGACAACTTGTTATGAAACGAAGCAAACAAGAGGTAAGAATTTGGATCTGTTAGCTGAGGCAACTAATTTTGTCTTCCAGGGAGAAGTTTCAATTTGAGAACTCCAGTGTTTATGCAAAACCTAATTATTAATGATGATGGATACTTGAGGAAAGCCTTTTTTTGTTTTCATGAACTTGAAGTATTATCTCCCTATGAGTAACGATTGGCTGTAACCTGGGCAAGAAAAGGGCATGAAGGATATTAAAATCGAGCTTTAAAAGAAGCGCTACAGGAAGTTCCTGCAACACTCTTCATAGGAAAAATATTGGTGCTATAGGAACACCTGTAGCAACCGATTTTGCAGAAGAAAGCACAAAATTGCATTTTTGTGATGGGAAAAGCAGATGATGAGGTAAATATTTTGTGGAATCTGAAGAGAGAGTATGATATCCCTTTTAAAGTTATTTTACAACCTTTTTTTTTGGGTGGATGACAATACATATCAATCATCTATTTTCGAGTTGTGAAAGTATTGGAACAGGAAGGATGCATACTGCCAACCAGGTGTAATCAAATAACGAAAGACCTATCTCTATGCAAAATTGTTGCCTAGATTATAGGATCCAAGTTGTAACTGTTTTCTATTTCTATGTATCAATAGATATAGGCAAAATTCACCTTCAGGGCTTCTAGAAGTTGTTTTTGAGATATCCCTAGAAATCAGATTGATCATAAATGTATGAAATTGATGTAAAACTCTATATATTTGATGAAGTAGAGGAAGAAAAGGTTCGATCCCTGTTTTGGATTAATATTGTATATCTAAAGATTGTTTTGATTCATCTTGCCTATGTAAAGACTTAAGTTGCTAATAAATTTAATGGTTAGTTTTGTATTCATTCTATGTTTATCATCTTCACGTTTTCTTCTGAAACACTTTGTTGGTGTTATATGAGTTTATGAAAAATGCTTATGTCCTAAGAAGGTTGCTTTAAAGGGGTTTTTCAGTAATCTTTGCCACATTGGTGTTTCTTCTTCTTAAATATTATTTGGAATTATTTCTAGATAAAGATTTATTCTTCTACTGCATAAGGACATTAAGAACAAGATTTGTTTATTGGTGGATTGATCAATTTTTTTCTTTCCCTTCTCTTAATCACATCACTTGAAACTTCAAGTCTCTAGCCATTAGTTTTATTTACTTGACTTACTACACCCAGTGTTTATGCAAAACCTAATTACTAATGATGATGGATGCTTGAAGAAAGCCTTTCTTGTTTTCATGAACTCGAGGTATTATCTCCCTATGAGTAACTATTGTCTATAACCTGGGCAAGAAAAGGGCATGAAGGATATTAAAATCGGGCTTTAAAAGAAGCGCCACAACAAGTTTGTGAAAGTATTGGAACAGGAAGGATGCATCCTACCAGCCAGGTGTAATCAAATAACGAAAGACATATCTCTATGCAAAATTGTTTCCTAGATTATAGGATCCAAGTTGTAACTGTTTTCTATTTCTATGTATCAATAGATATAGGCAAAATTCACCTTCGGGGCTTCTAGAAGTTGTTTTTGATATATCCCTAGAAATCAGATTGATCATAAATGTATGAAATTGATGTAAAACTCTATATATTTAATAAAGTAGAGGAAGAAAAGGTTTGATCCCTATTTTGGATTAATATTGTATATCTAAAGACTGTTTTGATTCATCTTGCCTATGTAAAGACTTCAGTTGCTAATAAATTTAATGGTTAGTTTTGTATTCATTCTATGTTTATCATCTTCATGTTTTCTTCTGAAACACTTTGTTGGTGTTATATGAGTTTATGAAAAAAGCCTATGTCCTAAGAAGGTTGCTTTCAAGGGGTTTTTCAGTAATCTTTGCCACATTGGTGTTTCTTCTTCTTAAATCTTATTTGGAATTATTTCTAGATAAATATTTATTCTTCTACTGCATAAGGACATTAAGAACAAGATTTGTTTATCGGTGGATTGATCAATTTTTTTCTTTCCCTTCTCTCAATCACATCACTCGAAACTTCAAGTCTCTAGCCATTAGTTTTATTTACTTGACTTACTACACCTAGGTAAGTGATCTTAACAGATCAGATGATTATTCCCTTTCAATCCAAGCAAGGATTTATCCATCTTCATAAACTTATTAAGCATTTTGAAACAAGATGTGCTAGTCTTGACTCAATAGTAGTCTTGAGTTGACTTCTAGCGCTAACATACATGTCGAGGGCCACGATAGGGGTAGGGATATCATGCTCTAATAGCCCTATCAAATAGATCACCATGTCATATACTGGATCTAAATCAAAAGAAGGGAGAGATTCCTTCTCATTCGGAGTTGAATGCATGTGACATGTTGCCACATAATTGACCTACGACAGGGAGAGTGTCTCTTGCATATAAGGATCATTTAGGGAAGTCGGATGGTTGACCGTCATATGAGGGCCAATGAATGAAAGTTGATCTATGGTCACTATGTTTCCATTGTGAGGGAAACACATCACTCGAAATATTGTGGACACAAGAGCCTTCATAGCATAAACATAGTTTCACCCGAGGAGCAAATTAAAATACAAGGGGTTGTGGACTACCATCACATCAATATAGACAACTTTCCCTCTTAAAGTAACATGAAAATGAGGAAGGATCCCTAAAGGTTGACTAGCCCTTTTGTTAAAATCTAACAGATTCTAAGTCACCGGTGCAAGCTGAGGAGAACCTAAATTTTGCCAAGCAAGGGAGGATAAAATACTAACTAATGCACCTTCATAAAAAATAGTCTTAGGAACATCCCTACCACAAAATTGAAAAATATTTTGGAAAGGTATATAGGAAGGAAGACAAGCACCCCAATCGAAAAGAATGGCCTCATTACTCGGAGGGGGTTCTGTTGGAACGAGTGTAGTGCCCCCTAGTCCAAAAGAATCTGTGGAAACAAGAAAGGCATGAGAAATATCCTCACTCTTCTTAGGAGGAGTGGGATCAACCAAGGGTGGTATTGGATTACGTTCAAGGGGGTGGAAGCACAAGGAGCATTTACATTCACCAGAGTGGAAGAAAACTAGATTGATAACCCAATAGTGAGTACAAGAAGAGTCAAAGTAGTGATATAAGGAGGACCAACGTGTCCCACAGAAGGAGAAATAAAAAATATCATGGGAAAAAGGGGTTCTTTCATTGGTAGTTTCAGGAACTGACGCCATAGAAACAAACTCAACACTAAGGGTTTTCTAGGGAAAGCAAACAACACATGCTAAAAAATCTAGGAATCAAACCAAACAAACAAACCTTTTCACAGTGAACACGCTAGTTGGTGATGAAATCCAACGTCGCGGGATCAATATGAAAATGGGGTTGAAATAGAGTGGGTGGATCACTTACGTTGGTGACTTGCTTAATGGACTTTCACCTTAGTGCAAGTTCCCTCACAATCTATCTATGGGTTACCCTCCAAGGAGCCCGAGTGAGTTTGACCAACATATCTATCTATGGGTTACCCTCCAAGGAGCCCGAGTGAGTTTGACCAACATCTGACCCAGGTACAACAAAGACTCCCCTTCATTGTCACCTTGTGTATGAACCCTAAAGATAAAGGCCACTAAGGTTACCAACTCGCAGTTAGACTCCGATGAGTACAATCGACAATGGGGATCGAATGTATGGGCAGGATATCAAGTCCAAAAATCTTCTAGAAGACTAAAGACAAGAGGTCCGGTAAACTCCAAAGGACCAAGAACGTATTCGAGATTCACGAAGCACCGAGACCTAATGAAACCAATGACACTTCAAGAAGCACCCCCAGTATACGATCTTTCTGCTACGTTCGGTTAAGCCTCGGAGGGGAAATCTTCGTTGCTCTCCCGCACATGACCTCATGTTTAACCTCTGTGTGAGAGGGGGGTCCTGGCTATGCTTATATGAAAATTGGATTTTCTCTCCCTATGAGGGGGGTCCTGGCTATGCTTATATGAAAATTGGATTTTCTCTCCCTATTACAAGATTCTATGTTTGTTTATGGCTTTGGAAATTTATTCTCAACACCTATTCCAGATCCCTACACTTAAGCTCATGTGGGTTTGCAGAGCACTAGAAAGAAAGATTTCTAGATAGATTTTAATTAGCACTTTGATTTTTGGGTTGTTGTTTACTCAAGGGTATGGAAGTAAAACTGATGATATTCATGACTTCGAATCCAAAAGAGTGCAACAGAATGAATTGCAAAGCTTTTTGGTTGATGAACTCTATCTATGGAAAGGAGAAGAGTCTTTTTCCATTCCTAAATGCATAAACCAAGTGCAGTTTACCAAATGCAAACTACAAACATGTACCACCCAAAAATTTGAATGAAATCAATTTATGTTCGTTTGATTATAAATGCATTGAACCTAGATCAAATGCAAGTTATTTCTACTTCCTTACTTTCAATGTAAGAATCCAATGCAGATACAAAGGAATGTGAAGTAAAAATATTGAACAAAAAATGCACTCAAAATTGACGGGAACTAAGAGAAACAAAGTGTGAAATAACTTGCTCAATCATGAACTCAAATAGTCGACAAGAAAGCACAATGTCAGAATGCTTCTAACAAGAACCCAAACAATGAAAAAGAGAAAGAGGAAATCACTCAACAATCCTTAAAGATGAGAAGTAAGAAACAAGTATTCAAGACTGGGTTGTGGTAAACAAGAGAGTCTCAATCATTCAAAAGAGCGAGATGTTCCAAGAAATATTGAAAAGAAACTCAAGACCAATCAAACCTTTACAAACTTCTTCCAATCAATCAGATAATTGAAAACATCACGAGACAAAGACCATACTAGTGAAAAGCAAGGTGAACCAATCTCGCAACTTTAAAGAGGTTTGCAACCTCAACAAAGATAAAAAAAAGAGTGATAAATATCAAATCCTCAATACAAACAAAGTTAAAGACAAACCAAGAGTCTCTGGGCTAAATGCCTCGCAAAAACAGACTGGATAAAGTAAGAGAAAAAGAGGAAAAAACACAAAAAAAGGGAGATTGGCGCCCATGTTCTCAAAGAGACAAAGCGTCAGTCAAGATAATGGCACTCCCTATGAGGCTTAGGGGAGCGCCAGTCAAGCTAATGGTGCTCTGTATGAACTGCGAGGGAGCGTCAATCAGGCTAATGGTTCCCTGGTGTAAACTGCATGGAAGTGCCAGTTTTTGGAATAGTTAAAAAAATTGGTTTCTAATAGTTCAAGCTCAGCATAGACTCAATCAATGGCTTTGTAAACTCTTCAATGAGGAAGAGGGAAATGTAAATAGATCATAAACAAGGATCAAACAAGAAATATCTAATCAAAAGTAAGGGATTTAAGACGAAACAAAGGAAAAACTAGTCAAAGTCCCTCCCCATTGGAGTCGCCATTTTTATGTTGTGACAAATCTTACCTTGCAGACAAGCTAAGCTCCCCTTTAGACCAAGGCTTCTATATTTGGTCCAAAGATAGAAGACAATAAGTGGTTGCTACTTTCCCTAAATATCGAACTCAATCAATCAAGCAAGAGAGAAGAAGAATGATCTGGCGTACGATGTTCATCCTCGTTTATCCAATCCTCGAGCTTGATCTCCAAGCTCCTCAATGCAGCTGAAGTCCTGCAAAGACTAGCAAAAGAACTCTTCCTCCTACTCTACATGATTATATAAATTATATCTATCTATAAAGACTGAAACGACAATAAACAAGCAAATGTAGAAAACATGAACTTGAAGGGAATATAAAAAGTTGATATTAATTGGAAAGCCAAAGAAGGCACTTACAAATAATTATTGAATATACAGTCACTTCTCCAAGCTCTCCTTGTCCAACCCTTGCATGAATCTTGACATCAAAATGTAGATGCTTCCTCTAGAATCAAAGGTTTGATACCTGAATTTTTCCCTACTTCACCTTGGAAATACCTTCAATATATAGGCTTGAGAGGCACAAACACCATGAAAAAGTGAAGGATATGATTGAGGATATGGCTCCTTAAGATTGGTATATGATCCTAAGATGACGCCATAACATAGGGGTTGAACACAACCAATCTCATACCAAGAGATCTGACCCTTAGGAAATGGTGGGAGATCCCTTGATTTCCCCTAACAAGACTAGCG
>CBVK0101580617.1:0-16549 GCA_900067695.1 Picea abies | reverse complement strand
CTTGATGTAGAGGTTTTTGTCTGCATTTCCTTTCCTGAACCCTTGTTGTTGTAAGTATCTATCTAGTCTGGAATAGCATGCTCTAGGGGCATGTTTGATACCACAAAAGGACTTCTTTAATCTGCAAACATAATCTTCATTTTTTATAACTGAAATCCTTCTGGTTGATCAATGTAGACTTATTCTTCTAGTTCTCCATTCAGTAAAGTTGATTTCACCTCTATATGATACACTTTAATATTATTTGAACATGCATAAGCTAATATCAATCTGATTGTTTCCATTCTGGCAACTGGGGAAAATGTCTCTTCAAATTTGATACCTTCAACCTGTGTGTATCCTTTACATACCAATCCAGCTTTGTTTCTGGTAACCTATCCATTTTCATTCAATTTATTTCTAAAGACCCATTTTGTGTCGATCACATTCTTGTAGCTTGGTCTTGGATCCAATTCCCAAGTTTCATTCTTATATATATGATCCAATTCTTCATCCATGGCCTTTATCCATAATTCATCCTTGATGGCTTCTTCAAAACTGTTTGGTTCAGTCAAAGATAAGAGTGCTAGGTGCAGTTGTTCTGGTGAACGAATTATTCTTCTAGTCTCAAATCCTTCATCTTTGTTCCCGATAATCTGATATGACGGATGATTCTTCTATATTCGTTTGTTGGGTGTCTTTGGAGGTACTTGTTGTTCTTGCTCTTCTACTTCTATTTGATCTTCTTCATCTTCCCCTTCTGGTGCTTCTTCATCCTGTGCTTCTTCGTAAACCTGTTCCACTGAATCTTTTTCTTCTTCCTTTAATTTTCGTCCACCTGTCTCATCAATCATTACATTAATGATTGACACAACTTTGTTGAGCCTTAAATTGTAACATTTGTATGATTTCCTTGTACTTGAGTAACCAACAAGTATGCCTTTGTCTACACAAGAATCAAACTTTCCCATTCTGCCATATTCTCTTTTGATGTAGCATTTTCTTCCAAAGACTCTGAAGTGCTTCACATTTGTTGGTCTTTCTTTCCATGGCTCGTAAGGAGTTTTGTCTGTTGTTCATGACCATTACTCTGTTTTGAATGTGAATTGTTGTATGCACTGCATGTGTCCAAAAAACCTCTGACAACTTGGAATACATTAACATTGTTCAAGCCATTTCCTGTATTGTCATGTTCTTTCTTTCGACGACCCCATTCTGTTGAGATGTTCTAGCAACATATAATTTCATATTTATACCATGCTTGTTGTAGAAATCCATAAATTCATTTAAATTAAACTATCCTCCATTATCATATCTCAAGCATTTGATTTTTTAATCCATTTCATTTTCAACCATTTCCTTGTATACCTTGAAGTTTTCAAATGCTTCTAACTTATTCTCGAGAAAAACAAACTGCAATCATTCTTGTATAATCATCAACCAATAACATAAAGTATTGTTCACCTTTTAAACACTTTTTCTAGTTGGTCCAACTATATCAGTATGCACAATTTCCATTGGTCTTATCGTTGAGTATTCATTTGATTTGAACCTGGTCTTTGTTTGCTTTCATCATTGACAATGCTTGCATAAAGTGTTGGTTGGCTTCGTGATCTGGGGAATTTCTCTGACTGCTTCCTTTTTGTTGACTTTGACGAGGTTATCGAAGTTTATGTGACCCATTCTTTTGTGCCATAGCCAAACTTCATCTTTCTTCCCTAGACAACACTTTGTTGGCATGTTTACAGGGGGAGTGTGGTTGTCATTGATGGCAAGAACTGCAGCAATGATGGCAAGGAGTGTGCACAGGATTCCTTAGAATCCGCGAGTTTGCAGAAGGAATCAATCTTAGGAGGGATAGAGGATTGGAATATTTCAGAGGAAGGACGAGGGTCAAAGTCACCTCATGGATTTAATCTCAGAATGGTTGACACCAAGTTATTTGGCAAGGAGCCATCAATATTCTCGAAGGATGGTAGAGATCTCTAGAGAGAAGAGGAACTAATATTCATGGGTCGTTAGATCTAGTGGTGTTTCAAAGAGGATAATCCCAGGAATCATTCAACACTCCAAAGCTACAAAGGAATCTTGGTCGTCCATTGAGGCAGGACACGTGGTGAGAGATCAGCATTGCGTTGATTCATAAATCGAGAAATCAGAGATAGGAGAAGCGAAAAATCACGACGTTTGAGTTCGCGAAGGTGATCATAGCCATTGATCGAGGAAAGTAGTGGGTCGTCGATCGGAAAAGTGCATTGATTCGCAAATCGGGAAATCAAAGATAGGAGAAGCGAAAACTCGTGAAGGTGATCACAACCATTGATTGAGGAATGTTGTGGGTCGTTGATCTGATGAAAGCGTAGTACCAAAACATGATCAGGATCAAAATCCTTGATCGAGGATCCGCTTCAAGGGTCTTCACAACCGTTGGATCACTTTTGAGTGGAAGGACAGGATAAGATGAAATATCTGAGATCCTAATCATCCAAATTTATGTCAGTCGTCGGATCGAATTAAATGGAAGGATAAGATAATAAAAGATGGAGATTCGTTGTATTTAATCTAAGGCAAAGCTGCATTGCAGACAGATCGAACCATTGATCTAAGATCTTGATCAAACAAACATCATTTGTTTTGGGTCTAAAGTTATGAGGAGGTTACGCTTCGGAAAAATCTCACTTTAAGAATTTCAAGTTGAGAACTGAAATACCCGAAGCCCGGAGAGTTGTAGAGATGAAGTAAATCTCAATCGTTAGATCCATAGGGATGCATGGCGACAGATCGTGAGCTCCAGAGAAATCACATAGAGAAGTTTCAGTTTGAGTTTTGAAATTCCCTAAGCCCGGAGAGACGAAATACATTCTCGACTAGCGAATCATCCGAAGTAGATCTCAGTCGTCAAATTGTCCGAAGAAGATATCAAGCATCAAATCGTTCGAAGTGAATTTAGTCCATCTGATCCAGAGCGTTAGTTTGATATTTGATATTTCAGAAGTCCGGAGACCCGAAGGAAGTCTTGATCATTGATCGAGAAAGGGGTCGCAGAACCGTTGATCTGGTTGAAAGGTCAAATTCCTGAAGTAGAGGTAGAGTTGTCAATTATGAAGGACAGGTGTCTGTAGGTCATCAACTCCAGAAGATTGGCGTACAGAGGAAAGCAGGGTTTGATATTTGAAACTCCCGGAGCCCGGATCACGAAGTAAATCATAGTCGTTGATTTAGGAAGGTTAGATCTGATCCGCAGAACTTGAAAGGACATATCTGAACCGTCAGTTCAGGAGCACCATCAAGATAGTGAGATCAACGGTCTCGTCGCATTGTGGGGATTGAAGGTGTGCGAACTTTAAAATGTTGAAGGCGGGCCACAATCGAAACCACATTTTTGGAGAAAGCATACGTGGAGCTTTGTAGTGAATTGCGGGGTGAAAAGAGGATTGATCTCAAACCACCTTTGGTCGCGCCCGCAATCTCATGGTCACATGATATCATCACCCAAGGTCACATCAGCAGAAGATAGGGGAAGGAACTAGCGCTGCTAGGCTCTAGATCGGAGTTTACGCATTGAAAAATCAAAAAGAATCTACGTGTTTAATCCAATGGCACTGATCAAACCGAATTTGATCGAAGGGTTGTTGTTTCATCTCGTGGTTTCTCAATCAATTACGATTCAGTTACCCTAACTTAATCATTGTTCCTAAGCGATTGAATCATTGTTCCTGAGCGTTGGAATCATGATTCCTGAGCATTTTTTAGATTCCTGACTTGAGCGTTGGAGATGCGGAGTGTAGCGGATGATGAGAGCAGGAATAAAAGAAAAATTATGTGACATAGAGAGGTTGTTGTTTCTCTTTAAAAAGGTATTCGAACTATAAGAAATGAAGTTTTACAGCATGAACTGAGGGAGAAAATGCAAAGATGAAGAACATAAGCTGGACAGAGTAGAAATGGTGAAAACAATAGACTGTACGAGAACTTAAGCGCAAGAAGATGCAAGAAGGAACACACTGATGCAGGCAGAGCAGAGTAGTGTAGCAGAACAATGATGAGATTGGTAAGCCATTGATAAACATTGTATCACTGTAATAAATTTCCGAAAGCAAAATATTTATATCTCAGGGCATTAGGGTGGTAGGGAGGACTGTTTCCCTCAGAGTTTCAAGTGGGTTCTTGAACATAGGGAGTTGTAGCTTCCATCTGGTTGTAGCTAGAAAAAACTAGGGTGGTGCAAAGGAGAACTATTGTTCTCTGTTATACAAGTTGGTGCTTGTGTGATAGGAAGTTGGTGCTTCCATCCAGTTGGTGTTGGAAAACTCAGGGAGTTGGTACTTCCTTCTAGTGGGTGCTAGAGAAACCAAAGAGTTGGTGCTCTCGACAAGTTGCAGCTTGTAAAACAGAGGTGGTAGCCTCACATTGAGTTGGTGCTCAAAGATAGATAATGTACAGAACATAAAAAGACTGCCTATCATTCGAAGAAGAAGAGGTTTTCTTCCTCTATGGGTTTCCTCATGAATATTTGTCTCTGTGTATATCATATGTCTGATTAATGTTTACTATTTATGTTGTTCATGACTTGCATAATATTGATGATCACTTGGAGAAGATTAATAATATTTTAATAGGCATAATATTGTTTAAGCACAGTAACAACTTATTCAAACCCCCTCTCAGTTGTCTTAGTAATTTCAACACACTTTTCATTTCCAATTTCACTTAATACATATATGTTGCTTAAAGTTCTTACAGCTGTTGCAACCAATTTTCCTGAACCTTCTTTTCTTATCTCGCATTTCTATGAATCGAACATAAGCTTGTGACCTTGGTCACACATTTGACTTACACTTAGAAGATTATGTTTCATATCTTCCACTAGTAGAACATTTTATGTCTTTGTATCCTTATTTCCAATTATGACTGTGCCATTTCCAATGATTCTAGTTGAGTCATTGTTTCCAAAGGAGACTGATCCATCTCTTTCCTTTCTCAATGATAGAAACCTGTTTTCATCACCTATCATGTGCTTTGAGAAACCATTGTAAACATACCAACCATGTTTCTTATGCTTAGCTTGTAGAGCGATTGTGCATTCTTCATTGTTATATTGATTATGATTTCTTATCCATGTTCTCTTCTGAGGTTCATGTCTATGATTGTTGTTATTCTGTTGTGATTCTTTAGGAGGGGTTGTCATTCTACAATATTTGTACATGTGTCCAAAGTTGTTGCACTTGTAGCATTCTACTTCAGTTCTGAATGATTCAAACATGTTGTAGTTTCTTCTCTGTGTTTCACTAGGCCTTCTTGGATAACCATTTTATGTATGAATTTCAAATTTTTTTATGTTCCTTCTATTAGCTCTGCAATTTACAGCTTTATGTTCAAAATTATTGCATGCATAACATCAACCAAAAAAAATAGTTTGATACCTAGGAGTTGAAGATATTCTAAAAGGAGTTACTCTTATGAATCCTTCTTCTTCCTGAGGTCTGTTTGTTTCTGACTATTGTTGATTCTGAAATATGAATCTTCTCGGTGGAGGAGTTTCCCTGTGATCTTCCTTGTAGAACTTCATATCCCCTCTTACTGTTTTTTCATAGTTTTTTGGATATGTTTCTTGATTTGTCGTTTTGGAGCTTGATCCCTTTTCTGTCTAATTATATCCAAGTTCAAACTTGTCATGATTAGGCCTTTTACTGTTAATAATGTCATCCAAAATTTTTGAGTTGTTCTACATATTTTTCTTTTGAAGATCCTTTCTCAATGTGACAATCTCTGCTTCCAAATTTCCAATGATCTTGTCTCTTTATTCTAATTGTTCTTTGAGTGCTTCTTCAATTCTTTTATCTTCTTCTGTTTGAACCTCCAATTCCGTGATCATCTTCTCTAGTTCTTGATTGTCTTCTTTCTTGTCTAGTTCTGCTTGGAGCTTCTTATTTTTCTTCTTTTACCTTTTTATAACTTCTATAGCACTCAACAATTTTTCTCGGTAGTCAACTTCTGCCTCTTCATTTTCTTCTTCGATGTCTTCTTTATTGGAATCTTCTATTTCCATGAATAAAATTCTTTCTATCTCACTTTCACTGACTTCATCTTCATCTGATGAAGAGTTGTCTTCTTTGGTGCAGAAACTTTTCTTGAAGACTTTCTTTTTGGTTCTTTTTCCTTTATATGTTTTTTTTCTATTTGAATCATCTTCATCATTTATTTTATTTTTATTATAAGGACATTTGTTAGAAAAATGACCAATACCATCACAATTAAAACAAATCAATGGAGGCTTACCTTTATATTTGTCATTGGTTCCCTTTTTTAATCTTCTGACAAAGTTGACCACTTCTTCATCGTCTTCCGAGATGTCACTATTGTTGCTATATTCTTTTTCTTTTCACTTGGTCTTTTGCTTTGACCGTTTGGATGCTTTGAATGTTGCTTCTTTTATACCTAGATTTTCCTATTCAGTTCTTATTTCATAAGCTATGAAGATTCCATGTAGTTCATCCATGCTTATTGACTCTAGATCTGCTCTTTCTTCTAGTGTTGAGATCTTAGGATCAAATCTCATTGGAAGAGATATTAATATATTTTGAACAATTACAGATTCTTCCATTTATTCTTCCAATCCTATGATTGCATTCACTATTTCATCAGCTCATAAGAATTAAGTTTCAATATTCTCATCTTCCTTCATCTTTAGCTGTTTGAATTGACCTCGGTAAGTTTGAAACTTTGTTGCTTTGATTTTTGAATCTCCTTCATAAATATTTTGAATTTTGTCCCAAATCTCTTTAGCGGAGCTACAATGTATAACTTTGGTATATATCGAATCACAAAGACCATTCAGAAGTGCATTTGTGGATTTTGAATTATTTAGACTGATTTTCTTTCTATTGTCATTTATTGGCGGAACTACTTGTTCTTTGTATCCATCTACAACTGATAGTGAAACTTCAAATCCCTATGTATGTACATATGTTTTCATCATTTTTCTCCAGAATGCATATTTTTGTCCATCAAACTGTGGTATCCCATTTTTATACATATTGTTGCTCTCCATGATCTACCTTTCAATGGTTAAAGTGATTTCTAAACGAACCTTCTCTCATACCAATTGTTGGATTACTAAGAGGGGGGGTGAATCAATAATAAATATTTTTAATCCTTTTAAACACAATATGCAAGTGTTATTTATCTTTATGATTAATTTAGCATTATCATCCAATAAGTGCAGAGTAAATAAACCATGAAAAAATGAAAAATCATACACATACATAATAAACCAGTATTTTTTACGTGGAAACCCAATGCGAAAGAAAACCACGGAATGATTTTTCTTATTTGTCTTTAAGAATTACATTCATTGGAAGCACCATCTTCCTTTGTTTTCTAGTTGCAACTGGAAGGAGGCTCCGACCCCCTATTTTCAAGATACAACCTGAGGGAAGCTCCAACTCCTCTATTCTTTGGCTACAACCAGAAGGAGGCTACAACATCCTATGTTCTCTAACTACAACGGGAAGGTGGCTACAACCACCTATCGTTGCCCCGTCCAACCGCCCTGAAATATAAGTGTCAAAGGTAGAAACTAAATATGTCATTGTCACAACCTATTATGTCAAACCTATCACTGAGAAACCTGTCACTGTATACTCATCGACCAATGTGATATAATCACATATACCTCGAGCACTATACCACAAGTCTATACCTCAAACCATGTGCTAGAAACTCACTTTTATACAACCTCTATATGTACCAATAACTTTAGCAACATACATCAACCAAAATCCCTCAAACATGAACCAATACTAAACTTTAGTAGATCTTCCACAGATCAACTCTACAGCAAGCCCTAAACTTCCAAGAGGGCATCCAATAGATTTACAAGGCAAACCCTCAACCAGATTCATAAATTCAACACTACACATATGAAAACCATACATTTTTTTTCTTGTGGTGTTTTGTTGCTGTGGTTTTCTTGCCTCACTTTTTCTGCCACAATTTTTCTGAGGCGATTTTTATGCCATGATTTTTCTACCGCACTTTTCCTGCCACACTTTTCTCTATCAATAATACCTGCCCAAATAAGCTTTCACAAAATATATATTCAATGATATTCAATAGGTGCTATTGGGAGAGCTTTTCTCTCTTATTTATACTTCCATGTAGCTTCATCAAGGGGTTACCTTCTAACCAAAGTAACCTGCTTTCCTTCTTTTATGGCTAACCGACTTCTAACCACTTGGCCACTTCTAACTCATTTTTCTACAAATAGTAAATTCTCCACTTCTAGTTGCAACTAAATTATTTTTAATTATTTTCTTATTGCAACAACTTAACCCATGACTAACTCCTAGTTTCACCCTCTTGACTACTCAACTTCTTCTAGGATCTTCTAGAATTAGTTTGACTTCTTTGACCTTCTAGATAACTCATGAGGGTTCTCCACTTCACTAGGCCATAACTCTCTAACTGTGAGGAGTTATGTGACGTTATGCATATCATCGAAAATCGAATGACATGTACTATCCATCTATAATAGTCTTACCTGCAAATATATTAAACTTCGTACCATTATACATCAATCAAAATGAAGTCCCTTAATCATACTATTGGGGCTACCAGAATTTGTTACCAAACTTTTCTTTGCCAAAGCCAATTTGTTGCACCTGAGAAGCAGTTAAGCTCAAGACCAAAATAGCTAAAGGGAAAGAAGGTTTGAGTTAGTGGATTAATGGTTAGAGGGTGTGTTGGTTAGTGGGTAAATGGTGAGGGGGTTAGTAGATTAGTGGTTGGAGTTATTTTGGGTACTTATTAAGGGGTTTGTGGTAGTGGGTTGGAGTTAGTGGATTAGTGGATCAGGTTTAACTTAAATTTATGAGGAGTTTAATGACTTGGTAATTAAATATAACAAATAAATTAAGGAGTTGGTGAGTTATTTCTACTCTTAACAATGAAACTTTATACTAACCACATAACTTTTCACTGTCCAACTATGCATATTTTTCACTACTTCCACTATAGTTATGAGGTTATATAAGTAGTTCAAATTTGTATAGTATGGTTAATTGTTTTTGGTTTTCACATCTAATTATATTATAAACCTCAGTTATCTCTCATAAGTATATGAAGAAATTTCAATATATTAATTAACACAATTATTAAGAGGAGTTTATTATTTTTAATCAATACAAATTTTACATTGTAAAAAATAATTTGCAAAATGGATAAATTTGTAATCAATTGCTTAACTTTTAAATAATTTGCAATATAAAATTTTGGGAAGTCTTCATAAATCTATCTATTAAATCGATTTTTATTTAAATTGAAAAATAAATTTTAAAATTTCTAAAGATAAATTCTTATTTTGTAATTGGTTGTTACAATTTTTATAAAAAATAATTTAAAAAATAAAATAAAAAATCAAAGTTTGCCATGTGTCCTTATTAATTACAGTCATCAATACTTATGTTTACACATGGTAATAAGGGTTTGAAATTCTAAACATTGTCAGTGTCCTTATGAATTATGGCCATCAATACTTATTTGTAAATTATGTTCTTATTAAATATGACTATCAATACTTATTTGTACAGTGTGTCCTTATTAATTATGATTATCAATACTTATTTGTACAAGGACATGTGACCATAATTAATAAGGACACATGGCAATGTAAACCCTAAGTGTGGTTAAGAATATGTCTTTCATCCTAAAAGATCACATGTTCAAATCCAAAGAGGGTAGGGTATGCATACTTCCATAGACTATTTATTTTTTGAATTTTTAAAATTTCACAATTAAATGTAAAACCACATTTAAAAAAAATAAATGATTTAATCTTAATTAACAACCAATCACAAAAATATAATTTTATATTTAAAAAATTTAAAAATTATTTTTCAATTTAATAAATAAATTTTGGAAAACTTTCCAAAATTTTATAACACAAAAGGAAAAATTCAAATAATTTAAAAACCAAAACAAATTGACTAAAAACAATTACAATTTTCAAATATAATAACATTTACTTAATTCTAAAAACTATCAAACAAGTTTAAACTTTTAACCGTACCATTATAATTATATATATATATATATATATGTATGACTCTAGTTCACGAGAGCATTCGGTAATCATTATTGGCAGTTTGCAGATTTCAACGCCAACAATGTGTTTACTGGCAACCAGTAAACGGGTTGGATTCTCCGCGAGTCTATTCCTGCTTGCGTATCCATTGCATCACCTTATCAATTATTTCCAAATTCCAACACTTCTAGAGATTTTTTGCTAAGAAAAAAAAATTCCAACTAACATTAATCCTGTTTCCAAATTCCAACACTTTTACTTATCATTTTTGAAGGCCTGGAAAAGGTGACATCTACTTCAGTCGTTTTTTAGGTGAAGGTTTGAAATTGTTTTTAACGAGGGTCAAAAAGTGTTGTTTAAGCTGTCAAAAAGGATTGGTAAGTTTTAGGAGCTCAAATCACAAAATTAAAAATTAAGACTTCTTCTTAAGATGGGTCTAAGAAGGTTATGGCTTTCATTTATATTCCAAAAATAGATGAAAATTATTTATTAATCAATTTCAGATCATACTTCTCTATATTGGGGGGTTTAATGAATAAGTTAATCTTGTAGTAAATAGATCATTTTCTAGACCACAAATTTGATAAGAATCAAGGATAAATTTAGGCATTAACAGAGTTGTGTCATGAATTAAGATCCATTTATCCAAAAACAATACCACTTGGATTGCCAAAAATTCTATTAATTTGAACTCTTTTTGTATCATTAGATTTCGACTATTGGAGAGAAGATTATATGGATCTGACTTTTAATCCCCAAAATATTTTACTAAACGAGAGGAGGAAAGTATTCCTTAACTTTCTCCCTTGAGTACCACTTGGTCTTATTGAAAGTTTTCCCATTAACTCAACTCTTGTCCCCTCTAGTTTTTTTTCAAAGGAAAATTTTCACTTGTATTATATCTGGTTTTTTAAAAACCAAAAGGATATAGATGAGGCCCTTACAAAAAGGTTAAAAACTGTTCATTTACATATCATAATTGTTCCAATATATATTCCTTACATTAGAAGCTGGACCCATATAAAATGGAGATCGATATACTTATCAGATCCTATCATCTCTGATCTATCAAGGCAACAACAGGTGTGAAACCTTAAAAAAACACAGGGCGATACAAAATATAAGCTAGATCATGCAAAATTCAAAACTAAAAGAGGATGATACATTTAGGAGGACTCCCAAGTCCATCTATCCAATGTTGATACGTCAATGTGCCAATTAGTTTTGATAGTGTGCTTTTTGACAGATAATCTGCCTCCACATTTGATTCCCTGTATATATGAGAAAAACGGATCCGAGAGAAAGCCTGGATGAGCTCAGTGATCTTATCTTTCCAACATTCCAGAGCAATAACTTGTAACTATCCCTTTTTGTTTAGCCAGTCAATAATGATCTTGGAGTCCCCCCTCACATGAAGATCCATAATATTATGACGGGAAGCCAGTAGAAGAGTGGTATAGATGTTGAGAAGTTTTGCCTTGGTATTTGATCATGCTCCATAGTTGAAGGTCCAAGTAATCTTAGTGCCATCAGAATGAAGAATCCACCCACCTGCCCCACATTGTAGGCCAAAATTTTGAGATGCGTCGTCAAACCATGCATTATTTCCAATCAAATGAAGAATAGGTTGAATAAATCAAGGGGCAGAGGTCCTCTTTTTTTTTTCAATTTTCAGCTCGCCCAATATTCTGAAACAAACAAAATTTAAGGAGGCGGACGTGTTTTCAAATATCGCCCTATTGCGAGTAAGCCAAATAAACCAACAGACTATAGCTGGCAGATGTGGAAGAGTGAAATCCATCAAAGCCCAATTCTCCAAGAAATCATGTAAGGTTGTGCACATCCACATCTTTTGGAGATTTAGGACTAGTCTAAGCTTGTGCCATACCAGTTTGGCGAAAGTGCAGTCCATAAAGATGTGGGGGATGGATTCAGAATTGTCGTGACAGAGAATGCACATGTTAGGTCTCTCCCAACCCCGACGAAGTAGAATGTCCCAGGTCAGGATCTTGTCAGTTGTAGCTAACCAAATGAAGAATTTAATTTTTAAAGGAAGTGACCAATGCCATAAGTTTTGCCTCCATCCTGTGCATTTTTGTATCCATATTGTGGATGAAATAGCATTGTAAACATTCTTAACAGTCAAATGACCTTATCAACCACCGTCAATCCAGTAAAGAGAATCTTCCACTAAATTTAGTCGAATCCCTGATCCAAGAAGTGTCGAGCAGTAAGACTGCCATTCCAGTGCAAGTTCCCCCGTGAGTCCCAAATCAGAGATTGATTTCCAGTTTGTGCATGAAAGCCCGCAATTAGAGTTGTGTCGGGCTTGGAAAAGGAAGAATTTTTTTATATCGCAGAGATAATTTAGTAAACCAGAAGAGAGAAAAGTAGTGGACCCAAGGCTCAAGATAGCGTCTCTACCTATATGAATAAAATGTCCCGAGTTGAGTTTCCAGCAAAGCCAGTGGTGAATAAAAGGAAGATTTTTTAAGAGAGATCTCCAGATCAGTGAGGCGCTAGATGGGCAAATATCTGGGAGTCTGAGCCAGCTTGCAAGTGAGAAAGGAGTAATATATATCTCCAGTATAATACGATGCCAAATACCCTCCTGTGTCAAAAATCTCCAAATATTTTTTGTCTCCAAAGCTTGTTTCAAAAGAGCAAGATTACAAAGTCCCTAGCCACCAACCGCTTTTGGCTTTGCAATAATATCCCAACGACAAAGATGAAGAGAATGTTTATTTTTGCCTCAAATTTTGAGATGCGTCGTCAAACCATGCATTATTTCCAATCAAATGAAGAATAGGTTGAATAAATCAAGGGGCAGAGGTCCTCTTTTTTTTTTCAATTTTCAGCTCGCCCAATATTCTGAAACAAACAAAATTTAAGGAGGCGGACGTGTTTTCAAATATCGCCCTATTGCGAGTAAGCCAAATAAACCAACAGACTATAGCTGGCAGATGTGGAAGAGTGAAATCCATCAAAGCCCAATTCTCCAAGAAATCATGTAAGGTTGTGCACATCCACATCTTTTGGAGATTTAGGACTAGTCTAAGCTTGTGCCATACCAGTTTGGCGAAAGTGCAGTCCATAAAGATGTGGGGGATGGATTCAGAATTGTCGTGACAGAGAATGCACATGTTAGGTCTCTCCCAACCCCGACGAAGTAGAATGTCCCAGGTCAGGATCTTGTCAGTTGTAGCTAACCAAATGAAGAATTTAATTTTTAAAGGAAGTGACCAATGCCATAAGTTTTGCCTCCATCCTGTGCATTTTTGTATCCATATTGTGGATGAAATAGCATTGTAAACATTCTTAACAGTCAAATGACCTTATCAACCACCGTCAATCCAGTAAAGAGAATCTTCCACTAAATTTAGTCGAATCCCTGATCCAAGAAGTGTCGAGCAGTAAGACTGCCATTCCAGTGCAAGTTCCCCCGTGAGTCCCAAATCAGAGATTGATTTCCAGTTTGTGCATGAAAGCCCGCAATTAGAGTTGTGTCGGGCTTGGAAAAGGAAGAATTTTTTTATATCGCAGAGATAATTTAGTAAACCAGAAGAGAGAAAAGTAGTGGACCCAAGGCTCAAGATAGCGTCTCTACCTATATGAATAAAATGTCCCGAGTTGAGTTTCCAGCAAAGCCAGTGGTGAATAAAAGGAAGATTTTTTAAGAGAGATCTCCAGATCAGTGAGGCGCTAGATGGGCAAATATCTGGGAGTCTGAGCCAGCTTGCAAGTGAGAAAGGAGTAATATATATCTCCAGTATAATACGATGCCAAATACCCTCCTGTGTCAAAAATCTCCAAATATTTTTTGTCTCCAAAGCTTGTTTCAAAAGAGCAAGATTACAAAGTCCCTAGCCACCAACCGCTTTTGGCTTTGCAATAATATCCCAACGACAAAGATGAAGAGAATGTTTATTTTTGCCTCATGTCCAAAGAAAATAATACATCAATTGTTTGATCTTATTCAAAATGGAGTAATGAATGGTATCAAGAGCCATCCAATAGACTGTCTGGCCTTCCAACACTGATTTTAAAAGTATGAATCTACCACCCAGAGTGAGCCAACAATTGCACCAGTGTGCAATTTTTTTTTCAAATTTTATAAGAAGTCAGCTCCAATCAATTTCTTTCTAACGATCTGGCTTAAGGAAGTAGCCAAGATATCTCAGACCCAGTGAGGGTGCTTGGTAACCGAAAGGAAAGATTAACTTATAACTCTCAATGTCTGTAGTCAATAATCCAGTGTAGTGAAAGGCGGATTTTGACTCGTTAATCTGTAATCCTGAAGCTAGACAGAAGATGTTCATAATCGATTTGATTTCCTTCCATTCTCTTGGGTCCGCTTTTGTGGCTATGATGATATCATCCATCAAGAATAAGTGCAGAACTTTTACCAATCTTGATACTTTAATACCAATAATAATCCCTTCATGTTGACTCGACTTAAAAAGAATACTCAAACCTTCCAAGGCAAAAATAAATAAGAGAGGGGAAAGAGGACATCCCTGTCACATACCTATTTCAATTGAAAAGAAGGTTGTGGCTTCTCCATTAACCAAGACGACAATAGTCGCACTAGACACACACCCCATGATCCAATTTGTGAAAGAAATGACGAAACCAGATTGTAATAAAATCAACCTAAGATAGTCCCAGTTGATACAATCGAAAGATTTTTTAAGATCAGCTTGTAATTTCTTTTGTTTAATGTTGTGCAACACCTCTTGTGCCGATCCAATGGCATCCAGTATCTTTCGACCTTTGATGAAGCCCAGTTGTTCCTCCGAGATAAGGCGTGTCATGAACGGTTTAATCCTATCGACCAGAAGTTTTGTAATAAGATTATAACAAATATTACACAGCGCAATAGGCCTAAAGTCACTGAAGGAGCTGGGATTATTAGTTTTTGGAATCTGAGTCATAAAAGTGGAGTTTAGAGCCCGATAAACCGATCCTCTGAGTCTAGAGTTTTCAACCAGTTCCCATAGGTCGTCATTGATCAGATCAAAGAAATGGAGATAGAATTCGACTGTCCAGCCATCCAGGTCAGGACTTTATCCTTTTTAAAGGTGTTGAGCGCCTTCCAAATCTCTTCTGTAGTACAAGGAGCAAAAAGAATTTATGCCTCACAATCACTGATGATCCTTGGAAAGAGTCCTGAAATAGATGCTTAATCAACAATGTTAGTAAGACCTTTATCTCGATAAACACTTATGAAATGTTTGAACACCGCGTCAAGAAGGTTGTTATGTCCAGTGATAGAGAAAACTCCATCCAATTGAAGTTCCCAAATATGCTTGTGATTCCTTCTGTGACTCGCAAATTTGTGAAAACAATTTGTATTGTTGTCTCCACAGTTGATCCAGGTGGGTCTGCTTTTTTTACGCCAATGACCTTCCTCAATTAGTAGAAGATGGTTTCATTCTGTCTCAAGAAGTTTTAAATGATGTTGCAGACTTATAGGATCAATTCCCTTTCTCTCATAGGTTTCCAAGATCAAGACTTATATATTGTGTTCAAGCTGCGATAGTCTTTCAAAAGTCTTTGATATCTGTTGTTGTGCCCAACATTTCACTTTTTATTTTAAATCTTTTAATTTACTAGCTAAACGTATCTGGACATCCGGCTCATTTTTATAGGAATGATCTGTCTAAACATCAGAGACCAGTCGCTCAAAAACAGGATTCCCCAACCAAATTGGATTAAACTTAAAAGGGTATGAAGAGTGATGAGAGCAAGAATCCAACTGTAGAATAATGGGGGCATGATTCGAGATGTAAGGATATGGGACCCGAGTTCTATATATGTTAGCATGCTGAAGAAGGGAATATGATAAGAAGAAGTGATCAGGGCGCTTTGAAATACTCGTTGTACTAGAACCTACCATTTCTCCAAGTGGGAACCACCTCAGACGGTAATAGGTCGACCAAATTGTGTTGTTGGAAAATATCACTGAATTGTGAGGCTGCTACATCTGAGGAGTCATGCATTCCCCAAATATCCAAAGATGATACTTGGTAAAGTTGAAGTCCCCCACAACAATGAGATTAGGTTTCACTAGAAGACCTGATGTCGATATATTTGACCAGAAAGCAAGTTTTTCAATACAAGGTCCATAAACGTTGAGACGGTTGACATGTCTCTTATTGGCACAACAGGTGTCTATCAATAATATGCCACCACAACAAAAGAATGGCTTTAGATCAAAAAATATAGGGTCCCAAGCCACAAGTAACCCACCCGAAGTGCCCACCGAATTTACTGCACTAACAAACTAGTGTGGCTTTAATCCATTGATAAAGGCATGAGAACGATGTTTTTCCTCTAGGGTTTCCTATAGAAAAATAATACTTGGATGAATGTTGTCAATCAGTCGCCAGAGAGAGGCCTTTCTGAGGGCGCCTCTAACCCCAAGAATGTTTAGGGACAAGAGTATCATGGATGTGACCTTGCAAGGGATTTGATGCCTCTAAG
>CBVK0101580551.1:0-14040 GCA_900067695.1 Picea abies | reverse complement strand
ATACTACATGCATTGAAGAAATGGCATCCTTACCTAATAGGTAGGCATTTCAATGTCAAAACAGATCATGATAGTCTTAAATACTTCTTAGAACAAAGATTGTCTTCAGAAGAACAACAAAAATGGGTAACCAAGATATTGGGTTATGATTTTGAAATCCTCTATAAAAAGGGGAAGCAAAATGTTGTGGAAGATGCACTCTCAAGAAAGGATGAAGATGTTGAGGCCTTTATTTGTGTTATCTCAACCATCCAACCCAATTGGATAATAGAAGCAAGGGATGAATGGAATAATGAGGAAAAAGTGTGGACTTTCATTCAATGGTTGCAGCAGGATTCCAGTGCATTAGATACATTTACATGGAAAAAGGATTCACTATGGTACAAATAAATGCAATACTCCAGTGAGTTGGTAGTGAAGCTTTCTATGGTAGGAAATGTATTACTCCAGTGAGTTGGGACAACCCAACAGATAGAGTGGTACTTGGGCCATCATTTCTCAAAGATATGGAAGACCAGATGGTTAGAATTAAGCAGAATTTAAAGGAAGCTCAAGATAGAAAGAAAATTTATGCAGATAAGAACATGATAGCTATAAAATTTAAAGTGGGGGAGCATGTGCTTTCAAAAGTGAAACCCAAGAAAATCTCTTTGAAGTTGGGTAGTTGTACAAATCTAGCAGCCATATTTTTTGGTCGATTTGAGATATTGGACAAAATAGGGCCAGTTGCATACATGCTTGCATTTACTACTTCCATGAATGTGCATAATGTATTTCATGTATCTTTGCTAAATAAATGTGTACATGATCCTAAGCATGTTATTGATTGGCATCTACTTCATGTAGAGATAGAGGGAGAATTCCAGATCCAGCCAAAGTGAATATTGGACATAAAACTAAAAATGCTCCGGAATCGAGTTAGAGAGATAGTAAAACTCTAGTGGACCTACTACGGTCCTGAAGATGCTACTTAGGATCATGAATATTCCATGCAGGCATAATACCCACTATTTTTTGAATAAATTTTGAAATTTTGATTTTTGTTTTGTATATGCATTGAGGACAATGCCAAAATAAGGGGGAGGGGAATGTGATACCTTGGTTTTGAGCCCCATATTAAATAATGTATTTTGTTAATTTATGAAAGGCCAGAGTGCCCAAACAATTAAAATAGGTCAGTGTTCCTAGGTGTTGGCACAGGGGTAGACCTAGGTTCACTCCAAGAGTGAACCAACAAGCCCTAGCTACTGGCCCTTTCGGCAACACCTACGAAGCAGATGCAGTCTCACCCAAAGCAGTGAGGAGGGGGTTGCAGGACAAAGACGTCTACAGCTAGGGGAATATCAAGTGGATCTTGTATAATAGAAATCACAACATTCATATATCACTTATCATCGAGATCTACTCTGTGCAGTTATAGATCTTGATCTAACACAGTAATGCAAATAATAGTATAATAATGATAGAGATCAAAGCATTAATCACTCACACAACACAAAATATACGTGGTTCGCCCTCTCTCTAGGGCTGCGTCCCAAGAGCTATGCTTATGATATATTAAGATAAATCTTACAGTTCTGATTTGTGCTCTTGGCTAGAAGATCCTCTCTCTTCTTATCTCTTTCTCTCCCCCTTCCTGTACACCCAGCTGCAAGATCTGATCTTCACACCCAGCTAAAGATCTTACAATACCAAAAGGCTCTCACCCTCATCACTTCTCTCTCACAATACAATGACCTCTCACCACAACAATAGAGTTAAATCAATAACAGTATCATACCTCCCGACCTAGGTTCTCTTGACATTTATTTATACATTACAATACCTCACCGACAACCTTAGGCTAAAACTTAGGTGTCAAAACCCTAATTACCAAAACCCTAGGTGTCTAAAACCCTAGGTCAACTTGATCCACTTTTTCTGGTCTTCGCCATCCTGTTTTTCCTTCCTTCTCACATGGTGCTAAAAAGCATCCAATGGTGGATTTTTCCATTTGTTGAGTTGTCCTCAATCCCTCTTCCTTGCTGATCTATCATCCTTGATATTCTCTTCCAATAATTTTCTTTTCCCATACTTCGCTCTGTTTTCTTTTCTCTTTTGCTCACTTCGACCCAGTGATAGTCACTATGTCTCCCATGAAGCTTGCTTTTTACCTTTTCTTCCTTGTTCTTTGCTTCCTTTCATAACCAAGGGCCAATAGGCCCCCAACACTCACATGTGACTCGTCCTGAGGAACTTCAGATATGATCTTCTTGTTTTACTTCGACTTTGGACTGCGTCATGCAGCCCTTGATTTTTTCTTTATGCCTCCTTTCCATTCTTGTGCAGACTATCTTTTCTATGTCTAGTACCCAATTTCAACTACACCTTGTACCTAGACCCTTGTCTCCTTGATTCTAATGACAGTTGCGAGGCAGCTGGCTGTCATAGTATAACTTCCGCTGACTCCCATTCACCAAGCCTTCCTTCTAGTCTCCTTTCAATGTCATCAGTTGCACAACTCCTCCTTCTGTAACATAGGCAATCTCATATGGTTCGAGCCAATGCATCCTGAACTTCCCAGGGTGTTTGATAAACTTACTGTCATATACTAGTACTAAATCACCTTGTTTGAATATCTTCTTCTTAATATGTCTGTCATGATAGGCCTTTTCTCGTTCCTTCTAAACTTGCTAATGGAAGACTACAATGAATCTGTCTTCTTCTAGTTCGACCAACTGTGCTAGCCTCTCATGAACAGCGCTAGTATCATCCATGTTTGTAAATGCAACAATTATTAAGCTTGGTACCAAGTACTCCCTTGAGAGAACAACTTCCAGACAGTAGACCAAATTGAAGGGGGCCTACGTTGTTAATTTCTTGCAAGTGGTTCTATAAGCCCATAGTACTGCTGGTACTCTCAAATCCTAGTCATCCCTGTTCGCACTACAAATCTTTGTTAATTCTATATCCAAGATTTTTTTGAATTCTTCAATTGTTCTGTTTGCTTGTGGATGGTAAGGTGTTCTCTTCTAATGGTGGACTACAAATTCTTCAGTCAGGGATTCAACTATCTTATTGATGAAGTGTGTACCTTGATCACTCATAAGGATCTTAGGGCATCCAAAGATGGTTATTATGTTATCAAATATAAAGTGTGTAGTTCTAGTTGCACTACAATCCTTGACTTCTCTTGCTTCGTCCCATATAGTCAGGTATTCTGTTGTAGTGATAATATACCTTGCTCCTGTGCACTTTCCTCGTGGGTTTATAGGTCCCATGAATTCAATGGCCCACTTGTCAAATGCTTGTAAAGTCATCTGTGGTGCTAATGGAATTTCATCTCTTTGGGATGACTTTCCAATTTGCTAGAATGCATCACATGCTTTTTCATAGTCTTTGGCATCTCTGTGTAATGTAGGCTACCAAAGGCTAGCTCACAAAACCTTCTGCACAGTTGTTTTCCCTACGTAATTTCCTCCTGCAATGCCTTCATGATATTCTTAGAGGATCATAGGGCACTCTTCCCCCATCACACATCTTCTTAGTATCTCATCAGGCCCCATTTTGTACAACGGTCTAGCTATAGGTGAGAAGTCTACAGCTCGCACCACTAGTTGTTTCTTCTGAGGAATTGTGTACTCACCTGGAGCCATTCCTGTTGACATGAAATGGATTATGTCTATGAAGTGGTCATCAATATTTCTAATGGTGAGAAGTTTTTCATCTAGTAATCTATCCTTCAGACTAGTAGGTTCTTCGCCATGTTCCAACCTCGATATTTGGTCTGGGCCCTTGTTCATTCTTCCTATCTTAACTATGATCTAAAAATCATATTCTTGAAACAACAGAATTCATCTACATATTCTCCCCCCCAACACTAGCTTGTTGACTAGGTACTTCAGCACAGAGTGATTGGTAAACATTTTAAAGTGTCCTCCCAACAAGTAGTGGAAGAATTTATGTAATGCATACACCATGGCTAATCCTTCTCTTTCTGTAATGGTGTAATTAATTTCAGCTGTCGATAGCTTTCTGCTGGCAAATGCTAATAGATGATCAATGTCCCCTTCTCCAAGTTGTGCTAGTACTGCTCCTAATGCAATGGAATATGCATCAACATGCACATGAAATTCCTTTCTCTAGTCTGGAAAGACTACCATCTTTTGTTTCAGTGTGTTGAAGCTCTGCTGGCATTCATCTGTCCAACCAAATTGATAATCTTTCTTTAGTAACTTCTCCATCGGCGTAGTAATCTGAGCATATCCTTTGATAAATTTCCTATAATAGCCAGTATGTCCTAGCACAGTGCACAATTGTTTGACTGAGGTGGGAGGTGCAAACCAACTATAATTGCAATTTTGGATGGATCCACCAACAATCCTTGCTTGCATACAATATGACCTAATAATACTCCAAATGGTGAGAAGCAGATGCACTTGTTCAAATTCAAAGAAATTTGACACTACCTGCATTTATCCAGCATTAGCCTTAGATATTCAATATGATTTTTCAACCAACTAAAAACAGTCCAGTCATCAAAGTATGCTTCTAAAAACTTATGGAAAAATTCTTTGAATGCTTCAACCACCACCCTAGAAAAGATGGTTGGGGAATTATTCAATCCAAATGGAATTATCGTATATTGGTAGGATCCCCACTCTGTGGAAAATGTAGTCTTATGATGGTCCTCCTTAGTGATGTGGATCTCATGGTATCCTAAAAACCCATCTGTAAAAGAATATACTTCTTTGCCTCCCACGTTATCTAACACTTCGTCTATGAATGGTGTAGGGAAAGGATCATGTAGACAAGAATCATTCATATTCTTGATATCTACGCAGATATTGATCTCACCTATCTTATTATCTTTCACTACCATGGGGCTAATCCACTCTGACTCTTTGACAAGTTCAATAATTCCTACTTCCAACATTATGTTGAGCTTCACTTTTTCCTTATATTTCGAGTTCAATCTGTAGGGTCTTTGCTTGAATGGCTTCACATATGGTTTCAAAGGTATTTTCATCTCTTCCATAGGTCCTTTGATACCCTTCATATCAGTGAAATTGGTCGGGAACAAGTCTTGATACTAGTGCAATAATTCTGTAATTTTGTCAATGGTAGCAGCGTCCCAGTAATCTCCGACATTGGCCAGATTTGGTGTCTCCTCTATCCCAATATTGACTTTCTTTATCTTTACCGATTTTCCAATAAATGGCAGTTCAACTCCTGGTCCTTCCACATCTCTCTAGCCTTCTGTTTCTGTGATATTCACCTTCCTTGGATCATTGTCTTCATCGGCATTAATGTTGTAGTAGATCTGCAGTTTCTAGAGGGGCACAGTCCATTTGTCCTCTTCTGGTTCCCAAGGGAGGCTAAATGCCTCTTCAAACACTTTTTGTCTTACAATATGTAATTCTTGGTCTATTGAAGGGTATTCACTTTCAAATAAAAATGTGATTACAAAATTATGAGTCATACCTTCCCAGTTTGCAATGACGAGGCACAAATCTACTTGAAGGTACTAGTTAATCGGGGTGGTATCCAGCATATTGACGAATCTGTGTACCCATTTTTCTCTAGGAATGTCACTCCAGGCCTCTTCATAGCTTTGTATATGGTCCTTTGGTCAACTTCGACTTGTGTATCTTACTTCACAGCTTCCTACTTGTGCTAAAACCGCATTTTCATCAAGGTTTGGCATTGTTTCTAGTCTGTAATATTGCTTTTATGTGTCCCCCACCATCTTGCTGGTGTGGCTTTCAGGGCCTTGTCCATAGCCAAGAACCTCTATTGTGATGGTACAATTTCTTCAAAGTCCATCAAGAAGGATTCTAGGGGATTAAGACCATCAAAGGTAGGTAAGTTACTTATGGTTGTACCAATCCAATGAACTTCTCTAGTCAGTCAAGCACATCTTCTTGTGGATACTTCATACATCTGGTTCTTCTAGTTCTCCAATGCTTATTCTGACTCTGATGAACAAGTGTTGTCACTTCACGAACTCAGGTTTCCATCAGCAGTAGGGTTGATATAATCCTGATGTATGGTTGTTAATTTATAGATGTTTTTCGGGTTCAAATGCATGGTCTTCTTCTCTGATAGGTTATGTATATCATGGGACCTCATCTGGATCTAAAGGTGAAATAACACTAAGGCCAAATCTCTCAAATGTCATGTGTCTTTTCTTTATATCAACAACAGTGGAATTTTCAAAGGCCCAATCAATTCCTAGTAATGCAGGGTAAGGGTAGCTATCATCAACAATTTCAATTACCTCAAAATCTACAAAGGTTCTTACTCCGTCGATGTCCACTGGGACATGCTCTAATTTTCCAAATGGGCTGATAGCTTGCTGATTAGACATGTGAAGTATGATAATGGAATATATCATCTTGGGTTTTCCCATCAGTTCCCAAGTTTTCTTCATCATGACATTGACCTCTGACCCTAAGTCGAGGACCACATAGTCTATCTCGTACTCTCATGTCTGAGCATTCAAGTGTAATTCCTTATTTCTCCTTCTCTTCTTACCAATTTGGTGTACTTCCCTATTTAGTGGGGGGTCTATCATTCCTAGCTCATATTGTTTAATCAGATTTTGTAGTTCTTGCAGAGCTTTCCCATCTTTAATCAAGTCTATAAACATATATAAAAAACTGACAAGTTTACTTACCTCTTTCCTCCCTTTGCTCAAAGCAGACTGATCGAATGCGTGAGGCATTTCATATTCTCTTATTTCTGGTTGTGTTTTTGAAGAATACCCTTGATCTTCTTTGAACTCCTGCCTTGTCTCCTCAAAGATTTGTCTTTCTTTCTTTGCATCGAAAATCTAGGTCTTTTCTGCATCTTTTCTGACTCCTGAGTCTTTTGCAATATTCTCTTTGGTTTCTCTATCCTATCCTATAGCAACGCCTCCTCTTGTAATGACAATGACTCTAGGATCAGCTTCGTGAGGTTCTGCTTTGATTAATTGGATTTGTGGGTTCTATTGGGATCCTCATCTTTCTTGAAGTTTAGCCAACAGTATAGGGCATTCCTCTATGACATGCTCAAAGGAGTTATAATAACTACAGGTTGTGCAAGGATTCTAACAATCCCTTGCTAAATGTCCTGGTTGTATGCAGTTGTAACAGATTATTTTTTCTCGACCTCGACCCATACCTCTGCCTCGTCCTTTCCCTCTGTATCCACCACAAGGATTGAAGTTTCCTCTCCCTGGAGAGTTTTATTGCTGAGTGTTTCCTTCTTCTTGTACTTCGCCTTGAGTATTGTATATGTCCCTTGACCTTTCATGCATGATATCATAAGCTCTATAATCTCAATCATTGTGCCCCACTGATTTACAAAATGTACAATACAAGTTTGTGGGTGTTTGAACATACTTCTGCATGTAGTACCACTCACCTGGGCAATGCCTATTTCTGCATACATCACACCAAGGTAGGTTAACTTTCTTCAAGGGGCTTGACACCCTTGAGGCCAAGTACTCATGAAATAAGGGACAGTGGTCCTTATCATGGTCTTCATATTTGCATCTTACACACCAGATATCTTCCCTTTTTTATTTTCCCTTATCTTTCTTCATATCCTCGACCTGTAAAGACAAACTAGTCAGCTGGCTCATGATCTGGCTAATGCCTGAGCTAGATCCTCCCATCGATGTTGATTCAAGATTCATGGAAGTCTCCAAAGCTTCTTCCTATGATGTAATGTTATGCTACATTAGAGGGACTCTGATGTGTTGTAACAACGTTGTGATGAACCATTCTTTGTTCTGTTCATCAGGGATCTGAAAAGTTAATCAGCCTGTTAGGGTTTTGAATCTCTGATCAAAGTCCCAAACAGGTTCTGCTACCCTTTGTTTAATATATTTTAGTCTTGTAATACATTGTGACTCCAACTTAGGTTTCTTAAACTCTGCAATCATCGCACTCTTGATCTCATTCAAGGTCTTAGGCTGTGCCATTCCTTGGACAAGTTTCATGTACCATCTCAACACGCGGTCCCTTAGCGTAGTGTTGAACTAGGTCCTCTTGATGGCTTCGTCGGTGATACTCTTACTATTCCATACGAATTCACACAGAAACCAATGTTGATTTGGATCTTCATATCCATATCATCTAAAGATAGGGAGTCTCATTTCATCTGCCATAGACCTGACTAGGGTTTTTGTTTGAATATATGTTGAGCTACCAGTAATATTACTTTGAGGACTCTGGTGGTTCTGACTATTCTGACTACTAGGTATTATTGGGACAATAGGAGGATTAACATTACCTACTTCAGTAGTCTGCACATTCCTCGAGGTTTCTGGCTCGCTTTGGCGTAGTTATCAAGCTTCCCCTTCTTCTGTTCTGGTGGGTTCTGGATGCTCTTCATCGGTTAGATCTACCTCTTCTCCACTGTAGAAACCCTCTTCTCCATATTTTTTCTTAAATAAGTTCTCAAGGTGACCCCCTCAGAATACTTTCCCACTGCACATATGTCCTGATTCTATGTCGTTGTCGCTGTCTGAATTTTTGAACATTAGCCTTCTTAGATCCAACTGATCTACTATATCTTCAGGATGTGTTTTTCATGCAAGAGCATATTTATTCTCAGCCTCAGAAATTGCAAAAATATTCCTCTAGGTCCCTTGAATAAGTATCTCTCATCCTAACTATATGATTCTCTTATGTCGACAACCAATTCAGTTATATACCCTCCAATGGTACTATCAAACCAGTGATCTACAGCTCTGGATATAACATTGTTGATTCTCTTGACTTTTTGGATCAACACTGGTGTCCAACCCATAGGAGGTATAGATCTGATCTTGAACTGGGTATCAGCTAACCTAGCCAATCACTCAAACAACTCCTAGTGGATTCCTCTAAAGAAGATCTTGTGAATGTCGATGAAGATGTATCTTTGTAACCAATCTTCAGTACTTAGTTTGGGGTTCTTGTTCTGGGCTTCAGTGAAGTCCTTCTCTTGATCCTCTATCCACTTTTGAATTTTTTTCTTCGATGGAAACCACCTTGACATCCCCTTACATAGATTCATGTCCCGACAACAGAACCATTTGTTGGCACAAGGGTAGACCCGGGGTCAACTCCAAGAGCACACCAACAAGCCCTAGCTACTGGCCCTTTCGGCAACACCTACGAAGAAGATGTAGTCTCACCCGAAGCAGCGAGGAGGGGGTTGTAGGACAAATATGTCTACAACCAGGGGAATATCAAGTGGATCTTGTATAACAACAATCATAGCATTCATATATCACTTATTGACGAGATCTACTATGTGCAGTTATAGATCTTGATCTAACACAATAATGCAAATAATAGTATAATAATGACAGAGATCAAAGCATTAATCACTCACACAACACAAAATATATGTGGTCCACCCTCTTTCTAGGGATATGTCCATAGAACTATGCTTATGATATATTAAGATAAATCTTACAGTTCTAATCTGTGCTCTTGGCCAGCAGATCCTCTCTCTTCTTCTCTCTTTCTCTCCCCCTTCATGCACACCCAACTGCAGGATCTAATCTTCGCACCCAGTTGAAGATCTTACAATACCAGAAGGCTCTCACCCTCAGTACTTCTCTCTCACAATACAATGACCTCTCACCCCAACAATAGAGCTAAATCAATAACAATATCATACCTCCCAACCTAGGTTCTCTTGAAATTTATTTATACATTACAATACCTCACCGACAGCCTTAGGTCAAAACCTAGGTGTTAAAACACTAATTACCAAAACCCTAGATGTCTTAAATCCTAGGTCAACTTGATCCACTTTTTCCGGGCTTCGCCAGCCTGTTTTTCCTTCCTTCTCGAATGGTGCTCCAAAGCATCCAACGATGGATTTTTTCATTTGCTGAGTTGTCCTCGATCCCTCTTCCTTTCTAGTATGTCATCCTCGATATCTTCTTCCAACAGTTTTCTTTCCCCATGCTTCGCTCCATCTTCTTTTCTCTTTTTCTCACTTCGATATTGTGAAAATCACTATGTCTCTCGCGAAGTTTGCTTTTTACCTTTTCTTCCTTGTTCTCCGCTGCCTTTCATAACCAAGGGCCAACACTAGGAAATGTAATTTTTTATCAATATTAATAATAAATACATCATTGGTTGCTAGACGGACACGGACAAGAGTTATAAGGGGTTATGATTCCACAAGAGAGGCAGATTGAGGGGCTAAGTATTTATTTTATATTTTATTACCCTTTTTTTTTAAGGGAAAATATCAGTTATATGAGCTTCTTATGGGAAGGACATGTGGTTCTCTAATTCTAAGAAATATATAAACCCACCTTTCATATGTTTGGGATTTCACTCATTCACTCACTCAATCGTTTTTCATTATTCATTGTTCACATTGTTCATGTTGTTCTCTCTCGATTCATTCTTTCACCCAATCTTCATTCCTCATTCATTTTTTTCTTGGCTTGGGAAAGAAAAACAAATTGTTGGAGAGACCCATAGTTTTATTGGATGTAATGACTATTGGTGCATTCCAACCATGAATTAATTCCTCTATGTCTAATATGCATTGGCACGTGCTAATGTTTTCCCACAGCTGTAAATTCTAAGAGTCCCATCATGGATATTCTTGACCAGATGTTCTTGAGCCCTAGAAGGAGGTGGACAATCGGAGGGACTATGTGGAAGAGAAGGGGGTCCATTATCTTGGGTTGTGTAGGATGGGTAGAAGAGAGATAGTGTACTTTGGATTGTTGTGTGTGCTGAGAAGCCTGTGATAGCTTGAGTGCTGAGTGGTTTGGGAATATAAGGGACACTCTCGAACCATCCTTGTGGATTCATAGCCCTGGATCGAGGGTGACATTGTTGTTGATACTTGGAACATAAGTGTCTATAGTTGGGTGGAACATCCTTTCTCTAAAACCAGTTGGTGATTCATTTCATTAAAGATAATTTCTCTCTTTCATGTGTTTCTCTGATTATACATTTATTTCCACTGTGTGTTGATTAATATCTCTAAGATGCACATTTTTTATGTGTTTGATTGTTGGTTATTTCTATGCATGGAATGTTTAAACATTCTTTATACTATAGCATGAATCTTGATCTATGCATGTGAATATTTCATGCATCTTTATTAATTAAAAATTTATCATAATTTGAAATTAGTTCAGAAGCAATTTTTGCAATAGCGTAGCCTAGCTTGGGGGTGGTTGGGTATGTTACAATATGTCTAGCAATTTCTGAGCCCGGTTCTCTATTCACTTTTTTTCTTCTTGTTCTTTTCTTTTCCAAATATTGGTGTATGTAATATCGATTTCTTTCTTCATGGACAACATTGTTACCCTTCTACAATTATGGTCTATATGACCATAGTTGTGGGATTTGTAACATTCAATATTCCATGGGGCCACATAAGAATTTATTTCTTGAACATTTCTTTCATAAGCCCTTCAATCTACAACGTCATGTACAAAGTTAGTACAATAAAAACAATGACCATAAAATAAATTTACATATCTAGGAGTGAATGATCTTCTTTGTGGTGTAGTCCTTATGAATTCCCGCCTTGACTAATCATGATCATGATTGGTGTTTCTTTGTGGCATGCACTCTTTATTCTTCATAAAACAGGGTCAAACGAATAAAGAACAGGTTCAAGATATTGTACAAGAAATAAAATAAGATTAGATGAATAAAATCACAATCTTTCTTTACATTATTCTAATCAAAGGTGTTCTACCACTTGCACCTAAAAATAATACAATGGAAAGAAGAGAACTCCACTCAAATGATCTCTTGTATCTTTCCAATGTAAACTAACTTCCCCCATGTTAGGTCTTGATCGTGGTGGCTAACATGACTATATTAGTTGAACTCAATTTCCACTCCACAATATTGTGTCATGTGTCCATCATTGACATCCTTTGTGCAAAACTAATGTCCATATTCCCACATCGATGGGAACAAATGCACCTATAAAAAAGTGAAAAAGTCATAGTGTCATGTGTCTAATAACTCGACCAATAAAATATAAAATATAGATGTTACATTTCAAGGTTTTATTATGAAGTTAAAAATGTACACAATGAGACTATTATCGAGTTGTTGCACCCAATCCCTATGTTTAGTGCATCCTCTTCAACATGTGGGTAATGACCAGATGCACCATATTTCTCTCTGACTTGGTAAACAACCCAACTATTGGGGCATATTATTGACATCTTTTCTTTTAAATGATCTGGATAAGGCATGCTTCTACCATTCAACTGTATAAATCCTTTCCTGTCACTATCCCACTTCCTCCTCTTCTATTCATACAATGCGACCCATAGGTATGTTCCCTCCTAATTGTAAAGAGTGAATTTATTGATGGCATCAATTGATGAATTCGATGATGTATATATTCATGAGATCAAACTGACATATAGTATGTATGAGATCAAAATATACATTATGAAGTTCATTGTGAATAGTTACTATGTAAGAATTTGACAAACTAAAAGTCACTTATTATCAAGTGCATTTTTCCATTCGTTTGGAGAAGCTCCCCTTATATTTTGTATTCATCCCTTTATTCATCCCAAATCAGAAGACCTTGTTTTTTGTCGATCTTCTTATGTATTCATAAGCATAATAGAAAGACTCATATGATATGTAACCCTATGCCATAGACCCCTCCTTTTTTTTCCTTTGTTGAAAAATTATTTTCAATTTATTCATGTACATATCTAAGAAGAACATTCAACGATATGACTAATTCAACCTCATCTTCTAGGTGAATTAGAAGATGAACCTACAAGTCCATGAAACGTGTCGAAATTTCCTTCTCAAAGATACAAACAATCTCAACTATCCCTTGATGCCACTGTGGAATGTTAGACATATGAATCTCCTTTGATGTGATCAAATATACAAACACAAATAATTTATATATGCCACATCATAGGTCTTGGGGGAAGCCATGGTTCACACACCCATGCACAAGCAAAGGATAATGACACTACAAAGTAAACACATACAAAATTAATTATGTTTTATCCCATGGCATAAACATTAAAACAAATAATAAAATCATGTTTTTTACATACATACTCTTATAAGGTTCAAATGGTCATGTGATTTCAACCCTAACAAATGGTGTTCCACATTGAAATTGTGTCATAGTGAAGACCCATATAAAGAAGAAAACTTCACATCCAATATAACTTATTTTTCCAAAGAAATATCATCTTTCTTCAAAATCCATGGGACATCACCTTCTTTGAAATACCAAGAGGGACAAGCCTCTCCTCTACTTTCTTGTCTTGGCAAATGTTTATTTTTACTTTTCGAAGAAATAAGATCCCTCCTAACAACCAATGTGTCACTTTTGTTTGATGATATATGCCTCCATAAATAAGATGAAATAGTTTTAAATATATTCATGGGATCTAGTAAGTGGGAAATATTAAGATGCTCCCAATATGGGAGCTCATAAAATACATATTTCCTTTTCATCCCAATGGGAAATTTCTCAACATAGGTGTCGAAGAATTGTGGATCATCAAACATAGGATCCCCATTTGAATCGAACATTTTTGTAATTTCCTTCTCCTTCTCTCTCTTATATGATCTAAATCATGTTGTTGGTGTCATTATTGTAGGGCTTTGGGTTCACTCTAGTTTACCATTGAAAGTGAGTGTTGCTCTTCTACAAGGGTGTAGTTCTAGGAGGAATACCTATAGTAGTCGTACACTAGATTTTTTAGGTGGTTGGACCACGTAGCCTTCATATAAGGTCCAAAACATTTCTATTCCATGATACACTTTCATTATAAGGCCTACACAATTATTTTATGTATATCGAGCACATTAGCGTTGAACATTAGAATAATCACAACAAATTAAATATGCCAAAAAATATTGTTATGTATATAATAAAATCAATAAACATGTAATTTACAAGAGAAAAATCCTAAGCCTAGATAATCATGTGTGGTGTAAGCACATATTCCATGCAACATAAAACTCCTCTTGATTTCGATAGCTCTTGATACATCGTATACATGTATCCCTTCCCATAATTCCTTCAATTTAT
>CBVK0101580480.1:0-11589 GCA_900067695.1 Picea abies | reverse complement strand
CATGATTTAGTGGGATCATCCTAACCTCCTCACCTTATCTTCTTCAGCTTATAAAAGGAGAGGAGTTCTCATGGAGAAAGTTAGCTTTTGGTTGACTTGGAATTATTAGCTTAGTTAGAGTGGCTTTGAGATTTGCTTTGTCAAGATAGATTGTGAGTAGCTATCATATCTATGGTTTCAGAATCCTTGGAGCAAGAAGTGTGTGGGGAACGAAGGACAATTGGAAGAGACCTTATGACATCAAGGAAACGATTGTAATCTCTCTTTCACAATTAATATGATACATTGATATATTTCTTTCCCATAAAGTGAGATCTACTTTATTACATAATTCCTTGATCATATGTATAGATTAGCTATTGGATATATTATTTGCTTTCACTTTGGTTGGTTTGTGCTGTTTTGATCTTGACTGCACAAGAGTGCTGGAGTGAAGCAAGGAACAACAGAGACCAAGGAAGCGATTACAAGGTACATATCTTCTTCTCACTTCCAATTTAATTCAATAGTCAGATCTAGGGAAAGCGGTATATTCTGTCCTATTTTGTTCTAGATCCAGGTGGATCTAGGGAGATCGGTTTGTGTCCGCACTCACGGATTTATCCAATAACACTTGGTCTCTTGATCTCCCTCAGGGTTTTCTTGTTCCATATTCAACTTCTCAAACCTAACAATCATTCTAAGACAATCCAATACTTCATGGTCCATAGCCTTACAATAGAGGCAACTAGGTCTTCTCCCAGGGAATTCTTTAGAAAGATGTCTCAGTCATCTGCAACTATAACAAAGGGTTAAGCATCTCATCCATTTAGATGTTCCCCAACTCCTTCTGTACTGCGCACTAGGATCATGGTGGCTAACCTGCAAAAAACTTTTTCTAGGAACCTGCATCCACTTATTAGTCCAGACATTCTTTCGATGCATAGGTATAACATATCTATCACTATACTTATCAGATCTATTCATATCAAACTTTCTTTCATCTATTAATTCCCTAGTTTTGAAGCTAGGACAAAATCTATCAAACATACCTAGATCCATGCTTTAGAAAAAAAAAATTCACTTATCTTACTTCTATAGAGAACAAAGCTTCCATATCTAAGACTTTTAACTATTCTTACCTTTATCAAGGCATAGAGATTATAGATCTTACCTTTTTCTTCCCAAATATGACTTCTTTTCTTCATATCTAAACTCTCTTTCTTCAGATATGAACTCTCTTTCTTCATATATGACCTCTCTTCTTGGTACAAAGCTTCACAGGTCAAACATAACACTGTGCACTAGGGAAACAAATCTACACACACAACTTATTTCACACAAAGCTTCTTCTTCTTCAGTTATGAGAAATCACAGTTCCAGGTCCTGGCAATGGAACCATTTGTTGGCACAGGGATAGACCCAGGGTTCAACACTAAAGAGCACACCAACAAAGCCCTAACTACTGACCCTTTCAGAAACACTTGTGAAGTAGATGAAGTCTAACTCGAGGTAGAGGCAGGGGTGGTTGCAAGATTCATCTATCTGCAACCTTAGCTGGGACACATATATGTGATTATCTTTCTTACAATGCACTTAGTATCAATTATTCCTTAACATACATTCATTAATATACTTCACATAAGTCACAGAGCATCACAGTGAATACTTATACTAAGAATGATTCAGTACTTATTCACAACAATATAGGTTAGATTTAACAGATCAAGCACTAAGCATCTCATATATCAGATCTAATGTTCATTCATTCATCAACACCACAGAGCATGAATAGATCTACTTAACCATATAAAGCACTTAGCCAAGAAAGAGATATATACATAAGAGAGAAGCACAAAACACTATACACACAATTACCGTGGTTCACCCCCACCTTGGGGATATGTCCACAAAGTCTTCTTTATATTATCTCGGTCAAGCAGTTACAACACAGAGATCTAATGACCCTTACTTTGCACAGGACAAAAGATCTTTGCATCTCGCTAGATCCTTCTTCCTTTCTCTTTAGCATCAGACTATAACAACCTGCACTTATCTCTCTGATCTCATGCACTTAGCACTCTAAGATACATCCGATCACATAGATCCCATTACTAGTAATAAGCTTTCATTCATACATCACACAAATGCACTATTTTTCTATCTCCCCTATTTTACTATCTATATTTCCTATTTATAGATTACAAAATGGGCCTAAATGTGGGTAAACCCATGGGCCGACATCCCTTTCCCATTACATCAACCCAAAACCCTAAAATGGACCCCAAAATAGGTCTTTCTTCCTTATTTTCTGCTTCACGTTGCACTCCTTCCTTGGCAAGCTGTCACAACCCCAAAAGTGGTCGAGTAAGACCAAGTACTCTTCAAAACTTGGTTAAGGTCCAACATAGGGCTTCAAAAGGGCTCATCTTCAATGACTCTTGATAGCCATTGTTGTAGGAAAATTCTACTAGTGGTAGGTGTTATCACACAAAGAAACATTAACACAGGCGAGCAGGTGTAGTCTGCAATGATCGAAATCCCCTATGACAGTTTGATGTGGCACTATCTTTAAGTGCAGATAGAAGGAATCCAAAGTTAGCATGTAGAGAAATTTTGGTGGGGTCACTAAAGTAGCCAGCGCGCCCAGATATTAGACCCTTTTTAGATCGATGACCTCATATCTTTTCAGGGCCTCAACGTGTGCGGATGATAAAATATGAGGGGTGGGATGAAATGAAAGCCATTGTTTTACAAGGTGGCGACGTGGCGAGAGACGATGTATTTCAGGCACAAAAGTGGTGTGGGCCTAAACCAATTCCCGTGGACCCGAAATCATGTGCACAATTAATGGCCTATCCAATGTCGATAAATGGTCACTCGACAATCATCCTGCATCGCTCCAATCCCAAGGAGGGGTAAACCAATGAACAAGGATTAAATTTCATGACATTAATGCCCAATCCAACAATGACAAGTGGTCACCCGTCAGTCACCCCGTCACGCTCCAATCCCGATGAAGATCTAGTTAATGAAGCAGGGACTAGTAGTTGAAACCTCATCTCAGCCCATAAATGGAAGGCTCATAAGTTATGGATAAGGAGACATGACTGTCAACAAGGTACATCGATGGTCAATTTTTCTGCAGATCCACATTGAACCTCATTTGCATCTGACAAAAGGGAACACACGCAGTATGACAGAGGACTGCTCAAACGCAAAGCTTTGAAAGAAATCCCCAGATCACACTCCTGGCATTTGTGAACTGATCTGAGTATAAATAGATCACTTTGATATTTTTTTATGGTCCTTGAATGATTGAGCAGAGCTCCCTACTATGTAATTTTTGATACCAAAACTGTTCTTTGGTTATGTATCAAACTTGAGAATTTCACATTAATAGAAGTCAACTTCTCTCATATCTTTGTAAAAATTGTGCTGAAAAGCTTGGGCATGGAGGATCCGGTCGAGGGTTGTGGTTCTATTGTAATGTAGGTTTGATTATAGTATTGTCATGACTAGTTTTTGTCAACTTCTTTGTTATCTTATTTTCCCTTACACTGAAAGGCTCAGGCATGGATGATCCAGTTGAGTGGTTGTAGTTGCATGGTAATGTAGGTTTGATTATTATGCTGCTGTAACATATTTCCGTGTTTGAAACTTACATTCAAGAATGCTATTGAGCCTGAGTTTTTCTTCACCAAGCTGCTTGAAGGCCGGATGCTCATGAGAGTTGTTGGCCCTTGACCAAGTTTTGAGGACTCTTGGTCACGTTTGACCTATTTTAGGGACTTTGACATCCCTTCGAAGATGGAGCATAAGACAAAGAGGAGATCACGAGATCTTGATCCCTTTTTATGGATTTTTAGGTTTTGGGATCATGTAATGGGTATGGGAATGTCGGCCCATGGGTTTACCCATGCTTAGGCCTATTTTGTAATATATATAGAAGACTAGGTGATGTAATAAGTAGAATTTGTAAGGAATGAATAAGTGATAAGGTTGGATCTGTGTGATCAAAAGCTGTTGATGCTTTGTGCATTATGTGTGAGACTTGTAGAGCTATGTGTAATTCATTTTAAGAGACTGTGGAAGCCTGTGTTCTTAGATCTACTCAGAGAAGGAGGATCTGGCTAGCTGTACAGATCTCATGTCCTCTGCGGAGTAGGGTTTTGTGTCTCTATGCATGCAACTAATTGAAGAAGATAATAAATAAGACAAAGAGTTGGTGGACGTAGCCCCGAGGTGGGGGTGAACCACGTATATGTTTTGTTTCTATGATTTGTGCAATGCGTTGATGTGTTTATGTGTTTTCTTGCTAAATGATTTAGTATAGATGAATTCTAGATAAAACTAATGTTGCTTTGTGCTTATTAAGGAGAATGAATGTTAGATATGATTTATGTGAGTATGCTTAGTGCCTAAATCTACTATATCTAATGTGTTACCTATATGCTTAGTGCTATTAGAAGTGGATCTGTTCGAGTACTATGATGCTCTGTAATTAGGGTTTGTCTGCGCTGTTGCTAAGAACTCAATAGTGATGAATGTTTACTGCTAAGTGATCTGTTAAATGTTAGAATCATAGGTCTATGTCTCAGCTAAGGTTGTAGATATCTGAGTCCTGCAACCACCCCTACCTCTACCTCAAGTGAGACTTCATCTGCTTCGCAGGTGTTGCTGAAAGGGCCGATAGTTAGGGTTTTGTTGGTGCGTTGTTGTAGCGTTGAACCCTGGGTTTGCTCCTGTGCCAAAAAATGGTTCAAGAACACTTTTTATAACTGTGAATTTGAGCCTGCAGATTAGTTGATTTTCACATAGTGATCATCGCGCTATTCCTATCTATCCCATTGTATTAAGAGATTGCTCTTTGAACCCGAGATTTTCAACCCTAAGCGTGTATGTCAGATGAGTTCAACGCCACAGAGAAATTTGTTGAAGAAGTTCTCATCAACCTCATGACCGAAAGAGTAATGTCGATGTCTGTAGGTGTAAAAGCATCATCGAAGAGAGGAGTGTAAGCCTCTCCATCGACTGCTCACGGATTGGGGCCATCTCGATCGACAACAGAGAAGAAAACCAAACACAGAGACGATCTAGCCAACACAAAGTTAATTCCATCTATATTACTCGACTATATCCTGCCTCTAGCCAGTGCCATAAGTTGTGATAGTGTACCCAGAAATTTCTAGTACGCCATGGTCACTGTGTACCTCTTGAAAGGGATACGCCCTGTTCGAGCGTAGCAAGACAAGATCGCAGCATTGAAGTTCAATTACTTCAACCTTGGAGATCGTAATAACCACAACATGCTCACCTTGTAAAAGTACCTAACTGAAATGAAGGGGAAGAAATCAAATATCATCCCTCAGCCATGGACGATGAACCTCACACAATCCACCTTGTTAAATGTCATGAAAATCGCACACTTCGGAAGACACCAGGAAGTCAACGCCTATGTCAAGCTGCTATTGTCATGTTACCATGGCAGTTACTTATAGCTAGACCTCCATATTACAGTTGACCCAATGTTGATTCATAGGATCGCATGCTTGAGTATGCAAGGACTCGATCCATAGGAGCCTGACCCAAGAAAAGCCACAGACCGCGCACTAGCACAGAAGATTAAAGACACATACGACGATGTGGAGAATTGGATGTAAGGCTGCAAGGTAGCCTCCATCGAGAATGGTGTAGTGCGCCTCACCTGTCATTCAATTGCAGGGAAGTTAGTAAGGAAGAACAGACCTACAAAGGTCACGGGCTTTGTCGTTGACCTCACAGGGAAGTGTGTAGAAGGTTTACAGATGAACTGGGAAAAGTACCTGGTGAACTAGCTCGAACTAGACTGCCACAAAGCACATGATCAAGGCTATGAGTTCCACTTTAGATGGCTTCTTATCCTTATCACCTTTATTGCCTGGGAGATGCGAGAAGGTGAAAACTTCCTGGATATTGATCCTTTCGAGCCACTTTCCGTGAAGTTGACTATGCTGTGGTATTCAATTGATATGAGTAAACAATGGAAATCAAATGCTATTTTTCATACGTACTACCTTTAGCTGAAGAGAGCCATAGAAGTAGAGCCTTTCATGACTCCGAACACCTTACAGATATTTCGACCCCTGATGAAGTTCAACATAGATTGACATTTCATTTACATCACAACACAAGCTGATGAACATAAGGAACAACTATAGTTGTACTACAAGCTCACAGAAGAGGATCTTGAGGAGATCACTAAGGACTCGTCAATCAACCTCCTTATTCCAGTAGACCCTGCAGAGATGTCCGACCCTGATAGCCCAGAAACCGTGCATGATACACCCAGACCCAAAAAAACGAAGAAGAACGAAGAGGTCCAAGATTTAAGCAATGTCTTAGGGAAGATTGATTCCATATCACCTGAGTGAGGAGGTAACGATGATGTAGAAGAAATGAAGGAAAAAGATGGTGAACAAAAGAAAGGCAATGTAACATCTTCAATAAATGAGACCAACCCCCTAAAGAAGAGGAAGGTTTCTCCTCCAAAACCTTCTTCTTGGAAGAAATCAAAAGCCACCATGACCAAGATGAAGACCATGCTTACTACTAATGAATTTGACTTCATCACAACAGCTCTAAATGATGCATCAATGGAAATTGCAGAGAAACAAGAAGCTAAGAAAGAGGAAATGTATGATAGAAATGAGGTCAAACTTTGAGGGGTATAACACACCCTTCAGTCTAGTCACACAGTCTCCACTATGCCCTTGCCATCAGGAGAACGAGAGTTGGGAGATGAGGCAACCCAACTCCATCGAATCACAGATGCAACTAAAGCGTGCCTTCAATTAGAAAAAGAAAAAAGAAGAAATAGAACAAGCCACCTAGGCTTTGAAGCAAGTACATGGAGTACTTGTAGAGCAAATCTGAGTTACAGAGCAGAAGAAGATTTCTCTCTAGACAAAGTTTAACAAAGAGCAAGCGCAAATGAAGCAAGAAAAGGAACAATTTCTCGCAGGGCAGCTTGAGGTAAAAGAAGCAGTCAACATAGCACTTTTCTCTGTGATAGGCTTAGATACATAGGAAAAATACCCAGTTGAGCATCAAGTAGAACAACTCACAGAAGCCATCCAACAACTAAAAAAAAGAATAGCTAATTTAGAGCTCTCCACAGTGCCCAAAACTTCGTAGGATGTAAGAGATCAAAGAGAAGAAATTGCTCGGAGCACAGTCGAATGAATAAAGGATCTTGCCATGGAATGAAAGGAACTCAATGATCGTAGTGCCCAGAATTATGAAAAACTCACCGAGAATGGAGAACTGAATCCACTGGAGTCGTAGCTCCAGGAGGTGAAGTAGAAAGCAGAGACAATACAGGTGTAGTTGAAGCCCCTGTCAGCGGTAGAAAGAATGAAACGATCCTAAGAGCAGTGCATTTCCCAGCACCAGGTTCACACTGTTCAAAGAAAGGTCATGGAAGTGACCCAGAGGCTCCAACCTATACAGGATGAGGCTTACCAACTGTTCGTAGAGATAGAATGTCGGGGAGCAGAACTGGAGCAAGTTGTTATTGAAGTTGAAAAACACCTAGAGGGACCCATGAATGAGACAGTCATCCAAGAGTTCGCTGAATAAGAGGTCGTGGCACAAAAAAAAGTTGAAGCAGCTTGAGCTAAGCTCGAGGCTTTTGAAGAAGAACTACCTAGAACAAAGTGACTCGGGACGAGTCACAGGTGAGTGTTGGGGACCTGTTGGCCCTTGACCAAGTTTTGAGGACTCTTGGTCATGTTTGACCTATTTTTGGGACTTTGACAGCCTGTCGAAGATAGAGTGCAAGACTAAGAGGATATTGTGGGATCTCGGCCCCTTTTTAGGGATTTTTGGGTTTTGGGATCATGTAATGGGTATGGGAATGTCAGTCCATGGGTTTACCCATGCTTAGGCCTATTTTGTAATATATATAGAAGACCAGGCGATGTAATAAGCAGAAGTTGTAAGGAATGGCTAAGTGCTAAGGTTGGATCTGTGTGATCAAAAGATGTCTATGCTTTGTGCATTCTGTGTGAGACTTGCAGAGCTAAGTGTAAGTCATTGTAAGAGACTGTGGAAGGCTGTGTTCTTAGATATACTCAGAGAAGGAGGATCTAGCGAGAAGTACAGATCTCTTGTCCTTCGCGGAGTAGGGTTTTGTGGCTCTGTGCATGTAACTCATTGAAGAAGCTAATAAAGAAGACAAAGAGTTGATGGACGTATCCCCAGGGTGGGGGTGAACCATGTATATGCTATGTTTCTCTGCTTTGTGCGATGTGTTGATGTGTTGATGTGTTTGCTTGCTAAATGATTTAGTATATATGAATGCTAGATAGAACTGATGTTGCTTTATGCTTATTAAGGAGAATACATGTTAGATTTGACTTATGTGAGTATGCTTAGTTCCTGAATCTTCTAGATCTAATGTGTTCCCTTTATTCTTAGTGCTATTAGAAGTGCATCTGGTTGAATACTGCAATGCTCTGTATTTAGGGTTTGTCTGCGCTGTTGCTAAGAACTGGATAGTGATGAATGTTTACTGCTAAGTGCTCTATTAAATGTCAGAATCACAGGTCTGTGTCCCAGCTAAGGTTGTAGACATCTGAGTCTTGCAACTACCCCTGCCTCTACCTCGGGTGAGACTTCATCTGCTTCGGAGGTGTTTCCAAAAAGGTCGATAGTTAGGGTTTTGTTGGTGTGCTGTTTTAGCATTGAACCTTGGGTCTGCCCCTGTGCCAACAAATGGTTTGAGAACACTTTTTATAACTATGAATTTGAGCCCGTAGATTAATTGATTTTCACACAGTGATCATCGTGCTATTTCCATCTATTCCATTGTATTAAGATATTTCTCTTTGAACCTGAGATTTTCAATCCCGAGCGTGTATGTCAGACGAGTTCAACACTGCAGAGAAAGTTGTTGAAGAAGTTCTCATCGACCTCATGACTGTAAGAGTAATGTCGATGTATGTAGGTGTACAAGCTTCATCAACGAGAAGAATGCAAGCCTCTTTGTCGACTTCTCGCGGATCGGGGTCATCCTGACCGACAAAAGAGAAGCGAACCAAACACAGAGATGATCTTGCCAATACGAAGTTAATTCCATCTATATTACCCGACTATAGCCTGCCTCTAGCCGATGCTGTAATTCATGATAGTGTACCTAGAGATTTCGAGTATACCATGGTCATTGCGTACCTCTTGAAAGAGATACACGTAGTTCTATCACAGCAAGACAAGATCATAGCATTGAAGTTTAGTGACTTCAACCTCGAAGATTGTAAGAACCACAACATGCTCGCCCCGTACAAGTACCTAACTAGAACGAAGGGTAAGAACTCAAAGATCATCCCTCAGTCGTGGACAATGAACCTCACACAATCCACCTTATTAAATGTCATGAAAATCCCACACTTCGGAAGACACCAGGAAGTCAACGCCTATGTCAAGATGATATTGTGATGTTACCATGGCGGTTACTTATGGCTAGACTGCTGTATTACAATTGACCCAACATTTATCCATAGGATCACAGGCTTGAGTATGAAAGGACCCGATCCATAGGATGAAAGGACCCGATCCATAGGAGTTGTACACAGAAAAACCCATAGACTGCTCGCTAGCAAAGTATATTAAAGACACATATGATGATGTGGAGAAGGGGACGTGAGGCTACAAGGTAGCCTCCATCCAGAATAGCGTAGTATGCCTCGCATGTCAGTTAATTACAGGGAAGTTAGTAAGGAAGAATAGACCTACACAGGTCACTGGCTTCGTCATCGACCTTGAAGGGAAGTGTGTAGAAGGTTTACAAATGAACTGGGTGAAGTACCTGGTGAACCATCTCGAACTAGACTGCTGCGAAGCGCAGGATCAAGGCTACGAGTTCCACTTCAACTGGCTCCTGATCCTTATTGCATTTATTTCCTGGGAGATGCTGGAAGGTGTGACCTTCCTGGATATTGAACCTTTCGAGCCACTTGCCTTGAAGTTGACTATGCTATGGTATTTGAGTGATATGAGAAAATGGTGGTAGTCGAATGTTGTTTTCATACGTACTACCTTCAGCTGAAGATAGCCATAGAAGTAGAGCCTCACATGACTCTAAACACCTTACAGAGAATTCGACCCCTGATGAAGTTCAATGCAGATCGACATTTCATTTACATCATAGCGCGAGCCAATGAACATAAGGAGCAACTGCAGTTGTATTACAAGCTCACAAAAGAGGATATTGAGGAGATCACTAGGAACTGGTCAGCTGAACTCCTTATTCCAGTAGACCCTGCAAAGATGTCTAACCTTGAAAGCCCAGAAACCGCGCATGATACAATCAGACCCAACAAAACGAAGAAGACCGAAGAGGTCCAAGATTTAAGCAATGCCTCAGGGAAGACTGCTTCCATATCACCTAAGCAAGGAGGTGATGACGATGTAGAAGAAACAAAGGATAGAGAAACTGAACAAAAGAAAGGCGAAGTAACACTGCCAAGAAATGAGACCGACCCCCTGAAGAAGAGGAAGGTTTCTCCCCTGAAATCTTCTTCCCGGAAGAAATCAAAAGACACCATTACCAAGATGAAGACCATGCTTACTCCTAATGACTTTGACTTCATCATAGAAGCTCTAAATTATGCGTCATTGGAAATTGCCAAGAAACAAGAAGATAAGAAGGAGAAAATGTATGATAGAATTGAGGTCGAACTCTGAGGGGTACAACACGCCCTTCAATCCAGTCACACAATCTCCACTATGTCCCTATCATCGAGAGAATGAGAGTTGGGAGATGAGCCAACCCAACTCCGCCGACTTGTAGATGCAACTAAAGCATGCCTTCGATGATCATAAGAGGAAACAAAACAAGTCACCCAGGCTTTGAAGCAAGTACAAGGAGTACTTGTAGAACAATGCTGAGTTACAGAGAAGGAGAATATTTCTCTCTAGACAAAGTTTGACGAAGAGAAAGCGCAGATGCAAGAAGAAAAGGAACAATTGCTCGTAGGGCAACATGAGGTAAAGGAAGCAGTAAACATAGCAATTTTCTTTGTGACAGGCTTAGAGCCACATGCATAAGACAAGGTTGAGCATCAAGTAGAATAGCTCACGGAAGCCATCCAACAGCTACAACAAAGATAAGCAACTGCTTGGAGCGTAGTCAAACGAATAAGGGCTCTTGCCATGGAATGCAAGAAAATCAGTGATCACAATGCCCAAAATTATGAACAACTCACCGAGAATGCAAAACTGAAGGCACTAGAGTCGCAGCTCCAGGAGGGGAAACATAAAGCAAAGACAATATAGGCACACTTGAAGCCCCTGTCAGTGGTATAAAGAATGAAATGATCTCAGGAGTAGTGCACTGCCCAGCAGTAGGTTCACACCATTCAAAGCAAGGTCATGGAAGTGACTCAAAGGCTCCAACCTGTACAAGATGTGGCTTACCAACTATTCACAGAGATAGAAGGTCGAGGAGCAGAATTGGAGCAAGTTGTTACTGCAACTAAACAACGCCTAAAGGGACCCGTGAATGAGGCAGTCATCCAATGTGTTAAGGTCCTAACCCGCACATAGGTAGATCAATGTATTCGGATGTAA
>CBVK0101580462.1:0-14434 GCA_900067695.1 Picea abies | reverse complement strand
TGAACCCCAAAGGCACACTTGGAAGACTTTGCATAAAGTTGTTTCTCTTCTAATAGTTATAATACTCTATCAACATGTTGTACATGCTCTTCCCACCCAAGATTTGTTGTAGATTAGTAGGTCATCAAAAAATACTAACACAATTTTTCCAAGGAAGGGTTTGAAAGTAGAATTCATCAAACTTTGAAATGTTAATGAAGGTGCACAGTAAATCCAAATTCCATAACCAAAAACTCATAATGACCTTCATGTGTTCTAAAAGTTGTTTTGGGGGTGTCTTCTTGCCTCATTCAAATTTAATGATATCATGAACAAAGATCCAACTTAGTAAAGAAAATTGCTCCATGCAATTCATCTAATAATTCATCAATGACAGAAATATGAAACTTATCCTTGAGGGTCATTTTGTTGAGTTGTCTATAATCTAGACACATACGCCATGAACCATCCTTTTTCATAACCATCGCCACTGGTAAAGAGAGAACTTTGGCTAGGTTGAATGATGTCAGCCTCTAACATTTCTTGGATCATATGCTCAATCTCAGTCATCTATGCATATGGATACCTATAAGGCCTAATGTTAGGTGGTACACTTCCTGGTTGAAAATGAATAACATGGTCATGATATCGAGCTGGTGGAAGACCCTTATGCGTTTCTCCAAATACCTTGAAATGATTGTTGATAACTATTTGAAGATCCAATGGAGCAGAGGATATAGATGTTTCTAGTGAGAACAATTGTGAAATTACACCATGGTGTCTCTTTATGAGTAATTTTGTCATGATAGTAGAGCTTATCACCTTAAAGGGTTTCCTTTAGATACCTCTAAGATCAATTTCCTTGCCTTATAAGTAAAATCTGATGAAAGGATCTTGAAAATTAAGGGCCATTGTTCCTAATGATTGTAACCATTGGACCCTTGATACAACATCAACACCACCCATTTGGATGGAAATCATGGTACTATCCAATAAATACTCCCCCATATTGAGCTTAATACTATGGCAATTCCCAAAACAATTTATGGTACCTCCATCTGCAATCATTACTTGAAACTCTCATGTTGGAAATACAAAGCAATTGAGATATTTTGCTAATTTGTAATTGATGAAGTTATGGGTACTATCAAAATCAATCAACATTGTTACCTTTTTCTTTTTGATGTATCCTTGCATCTTGAGGGTTTGTGGAGTACTGATGCATGCCAATGCATGAAAAGACATTGTTGGATTAGTCTCTTCGAGATCTATATCTTGTGATGGTTCCAATTCTCGATCTTCTTCCTCTTCAGAATCTATGTAGAATACTTTATTCTCATCGTAATTATGCCCCTTACTGTACTTGTTTTCACAATTGAAACATAGTCCCTTTGCTCTTCTTTCATTCATTTGTCGAGGTGTCAACCTTGTTGGTTGAGTGAGGTTAGGAGAGGGAACATGGTGCTCTCTATAGTTGTCAGTGGTCACCCTTCTTGTAGCCATATTCTTATTTTCCACTTTCCTTGCCATATTGAAAGCTTGCTCTAGGGATTTAGGTTCGAAGAGAAGAACCCGATGTTGAATATTCTCCTTTAAAGTGCCCATAAAGAGATCTAACAAATTATCCCCAGGAATGTTTTGTACCCTAAGATTGAACTTTTGGAATTGTTGAATCTGCTCGTTAATTAGACCTTTTTGCTGAAGATTTATCAATTGACTAAAGAATGTATTGCTCTTGATATCCCCATAATGTGATATCAACTCATCCATAAAAAGGGACCAAGAGATAACATAATTCTTTTTTCTTTCACAAAGCCATTGATACCAAACAAATTGATCATTTTCTAAATGCAAGGATGTAATATGTACCTTTTCTAAGCTTGGCACTTGGTGTAGATCAAAGTATTGCTCCATCTGGAATATCCATGTTATAGGATCATTACCATCAAACTTCCTCATATCAATATTTGGAATGAAGTACTTCCTTAGTGCTAACTTGAATCCCTTATAATGTGGATCTTGGAGTGATGAATGATTATGAAATTAAGTATTTGTGCTACCCACTTGTGATAAAATACTCTCCATATGTGATTGAGTCTCAACACCATTGTTCTCCTTATTTTCATGATTTCCTTGAATTTCCATATCCCTTTTAGGGATCCTCTATAAGAGCATGGATTATATGGATTTTTGCATTTCATTCATGGATTTATGTATTCCATTCATGGATTTTTTCATTTCATTCATGGATTTTTGTACTTCTTCCTTATTTCCATTCATGAATTTTTGTACTTCTTCCTTATTTTCATCCATGTTATTTTCCATTTGTTCCATATTCTTTTCCATCTCTTAAATTTATCTTCGTATGTTTACCAACTCATCACTTCTTATTGACTTAACACTCCAATCATTAAGTTGGTCCTCCAATTTGGATAGTTTGTTATGTATCTCCTCATTTTCCTCATGAGTTATAGATGAGATTTATGGAGGTTTAATTGGTGTTGAATACTTTTTGGAGCAATGTGGGGTAAAAATAATAATACTCCTCTATCTTCTCTTTATAAAAAAATTTGAATCACCAAAGATAGGTCTTCTAATAAAAAGTTATGTTAATTGTAACTAACGTACATTTCAAACCCTAATTTGCAGAATGTGTGGATGGTTGACCTTTGTCTTGATATATCTCTAAACTTTGAATCCTTCTAAGTCTAAAATTTCATCTTGTAGTACTCTAATATAACTTCTTAAACTTCTGGAAATTTCACAGTCTGAACCTTCTCTGATAAAAGGTTATAGCAAAGATACCAAAATGTCTTATTTAAGACTCATTTAAGGATTAATAAACAACCCCAACTTCCATAACACGTATCTCACAAAGTATAATGATTAAAAATATAAATTTTTTCCTACATGTAATTCGCTATGTCTCCTCAGGATTCTGAAAATTTTAGAGTCTGAAACTTCATTGAAATTTGTTTATAGCGAAAATAAAAAGATGGCTCGTTTGAGACTAATTTTAAGACTAGCCACAAATCCCAACTTCCATGGAAGATATCTATGAAACTATAATGACCCAAAACCTAAAATTTTGACCAAATGTACTTCACTATGTTGTGTCAGTCTCCACAAAATTTCACTATTTGAAACTTTTGAGAAATTTTTTTATAGAAAAAATCCAAAGATAACTCTTTTAAAATTGATTCCAAGATGAGTCAAAAACCATATCTTCCATAGGATATATCTTTGAAAGTATAACGAACCGGAATGCAAAATTATTACCAAAAATACTTGGATATGTCTACTAAGTAGAATCCAAATTAGACTATCTGAAGTACCCCTAAAACAAAGTTATAGAGAAAATGCCAAGATGACTCATTTGAAGAAGAAAAACCCTAAGATCGATGCTCTCATACCAAATGTTATGATCCAAAACCTTAAAAATGATAAAAAACAATCAATGAATACAATCCACTTCGAGGGGAAAACCTCAGTTTACAATGTATCCAATTTAGAAGACAATATGGGATGAGATATGATGATCCTAAGACTAGGTCTCCTTGAGTCTCCTTGATATATATATATATATATATATATATATATATATGAGACAAAGGGTACAAAACTTCCTAAACTATTAACATAGATCAAAGTTTTGAAAACTTTGCTTCTGTTAGAGACTTTATGAAAATTATTGCAACTTGATCATCTATAAGAAATAACACATAGTGAACCTTTTGTTTCTTCTTCTTTCCTTGAAATGGCATCTACCACAACATTGTGTTTTTATGTTTTGTAGATAATTTCAAAGTCATAACCTAGCATCTTTGTAACTCATTTTTGTTGCTCTTTTGAAGATAATCATTTCCTCAAGAAGTACTTCAAACTATCATGATACGTTTTTACTTTGAAGTGTCTTCCTATTAGGTAAGGACGTTGTTTCTTAACTGCATGCAATAGCACCAACATTTATTTTTCATAAATGGGTTTGAGTAAGTTTGGTCCTTAAGTTGGTTATTTTCAAAGGCAAGGGGCCTTCCTTATTGCATTAAAACTGCACCAGTGCCATGGCCTGAGGCATAACACTCCATAATAAATGGTTTTTTGAAGTCAGGTGTGGCCAGGGCATGATTTGTACATAGTCTCCTTAAGTTTTTCAAAAGATTTGGTTGTTCCTTAAGTCCAAGAAAATGCTTCCTTCTTTAATAATGTTGTTAGAGGTGATGCTATTTGACCATAGTTCTCTACAAATTTGCAGTAATATCCTGTCAATCCTAAGAATCCTCTAAGTTTCTTCAAGGTTTTGGGAATTGGCCATTCCATCGTAGCTTTAATTTTGTCAGGGTCCACTTTTACACCTTCATGAGATACAATATGACCCAAATATTCCACTTCTTGAACCCCAAAGGCACACTTGGAAGGATTTGCATAAATTTGTTTCTCTTCTATCAACATGTTCTACATGCTTTTCCCACCCAAGATTTTTTGTAGATTAGTATGTCATCAAAAAATACTAACACAAATTTTCCAAGGAAGGGTTTGAAAGTAGAATTCATCAAGCTTTGAAATGTTAATGAAGGTGCATAGTAAGTCCAAATTCCATAACCAAAAACTCATAATGACCTTCATGTGTTCTAAAAGTTGTTTTGGGAATGTTTTCTTGCCTTATTCTGATTTAATGATATCCTGAAAAAAGATCCAAATTTGTAAAGAAAATTTCTCCATGCAATTCATCTAACAATTCATCAATGACAGAAATTAGAAACTTATCCTTGATGGTCATTTTGTTGAGTTGTTTATAATCTAGACACATATGCCATGAACCATCCATTTTCATAACCATCGCCACTGGTAAAGAGAGAACTTTGGATAGGTTGAATGATGCCAACCTCTAACATTTCTTGGATCATATGCTCAATCTCAGTCTTCTATGCATATGGATACTTGTAAGGCCTAATGTTAGGTGGTACACTTCTTGGTTGAAACTGAATAACATGGTCATGATATTGAGCTGGTGAAAGACCCTCAGGGGTTTCTCCAAATACCTTGAAATGATTGTTGATAATTATTTGAAGATCCAATGGAGCATAGGATATAGATGTTTGAACATCTAGTGAGAACAATTGTGAAATTACACCATGGTGTATCTTTATGAGTAATTTTGTCATGCAACTAGAGCTTATCACCTTAAAGGGTTTCCCTTAAATACCTCTAAGATCAATTTCCTTGCCTTCTCAGTAAAATATCATGAAAAGATCTTGAAAATTAAGGGCCATTGTTCCCAATGATTGTAACCATTGGACCCCTGATACAACATCCACAACACCCATTTGGATGGCAATCATGGGACTATCCAATAAATACTCCCCCATATTGAGCTTAATACTATGGCACTTCCCAAAACAATTTATGGTACCTCCATCAGCAATCATTACTTGAAACTCTCGTGCTGGAAATACAAAGCAATTGAGATATTTTGCTAATTTGTAATTGATGAAGTTATGGGTACTACCAAAATCAATCAACATTGTTTCCTCTTTCTTTTTTATGTATCCTTGCATCTTGAGGGTTTGTGGAGTACTGTTGCATGCCAATGCATGACAATACATTGTTGGAGTAGTCTCTTCGAGATCTATATCTTGTGATGGTTCCAATTCTCAATCTTCTTCCTCTTCATAATCTATGTAGAATACTTTCTTCGCACCGCAATTATGCCCCTTTCTGTACTTGTTTTCGCAATTGAAACATACTCCCTTTGCTCTTATTTCATTCATTTATTGAGGTGTCAATCTTGTTGGTTGAGTGAGGTTAGGAGAGGGAACATGGTGTTATCTATAGTTGTGAGTGGTCACCCTTCTTGTAGCCATATTCTTGTTTTCCACTTTCCTTGTCATATTGAAAGCTTGCTCTAGGGATTTAGGTTCAAAGAGAAGCACCTGATGTTGAATGTTCTCCTTAAAAGTGCCCATAAAGAGATCTAACAAATTATCCTCGGGAATGTTCTGTACCCTAAGACTGAGCTTTTGGAATTGTTGAATGTGCTCTTTAATTGGACCTTTTTGCCGAAGATTTATCAATTGACTAAAGAATGCATTGCTCTTAATATCCCCATAATGTCATATCAATTCACCCACCAAGAGATAATAGAATTCTTTTTTCTTTCACAAAGCCATTGATACCAAACAAATTGATCATTTTCTAAATGCAAGGATGCAATAGGTACCTTTTCTAAGGTTGGCATTTGGTGTAGATCAAAGTATTGCTCCATTTGGAATATCCATATTATAGGATCATTGCCATCAAACTTCATCATATCAATATTTGGAATGAATTACTTCCTTAGTTCTAATTTGAAGCCCTTATGATATGGATCTTGGAGTGATGAATGATTCTGAAATTCAGTATTCGTGCTATCCACTTGTGATAAAATACTCTCCATAATTGATTGAGTCTCAACACCATTGTTCTACTTATTTTCACAATTTCCTTGAATATCCATATCCCTTTTAGGGATCCTCTGTAAGAGCATGGATTATATGGATTTTTGCATTTCATTCATGGATTTTTGTATTCCATTCATGGATTTTTTCATTCTATTCATGGATTTTTGTACTTCTTCCTTATTTTCTTTCATGAATTTTTATACTTCTTCCTTATTTTCATCCATCTTATTTTCCACCTCTTAAATTTATCTTCGTGTGTTTACCAACTCATCACTTGTTATTGACTTAGCAGTCCAATCATTAAGTTGGTCCTCCAATTTGGATAGCGTGTTATGTATCTCCTCATTTTCTTCATGAGTTATAGATGAGATTCCTAGAGGTTTAATTGGTGTTGAATACTTTTTGGAGCCACATGGGGTAAAAATAATAATACTCCTCTATTTCCTCTTTATAAAAAAATTTGAATCACCAAAGATAGGTCTTCCAATAAAAAATTATGTTAATTGTAACTAACGTACACTTCAAACCCTAATTTGCAGAATCTATGGATGTTTGACCTTTGTCCTGACATATCTTTAAACTTTGAATCCTTTTGAGTCTAAAATTTCATCTTTTAGTACTCTAATACGACTTCTTAAACTTCTGAAAATTTTACAGTCTAAACCTTCTCTGATAAAAGGTTGTAGCAAAGATACCAAAATGTCTTGTTTAAGACTAATTTAAGGATTAATAAACAACCCCAACTTCCATAAGATATATCTCACAAAGTATAATGATTGAAAATATGAAAATTTTCCCACGTGTAACTCGCTATGTCTCCTCTAGATTCTGAAAATTTTAGAGTCTGAAACTTCATTGAACTTTGTTTATAGCGAAAATAAAAAGATGGCTCGTTTGAGACTAATTCTAATACTAGTCACAAATCCCAACTTCCACAGAAGACATCTTTGAAACTATAACGACCCAAAACCTAAAATTTGGACCAAATGTACTTCACTGTGTTGTGTTAGTCTCCACAAAATTTCACTATTTGAAAGTTTTTAGAAAAAAAATCATAACAAAAATCCAAAGATAACTCCTTTAAAACTAATTTCAGGGTGAATCAAAAACCATATCTTCCATAGGCTATATCTCTGAAAGTATAACAAACCGGAATGAAAAATTATTACCATAAATACTTGGATATGTCTACTAAGTAAAATCCAAATTAGACTGTCTAAAGTACCCCCCAAAAAAAGTTATAGCAAAAATGCCAAGATGACTCGTTTGGAGAAGCAAAACCCTAAGATCGATGCTCTCATACCAAATGTTATGATCCAAAACCTTAAAAATGATAAAAAAATCAATGACTATAGTCCACTTCGAGGGGAAACCTCATTTTACAATGTATCCAATTCAGAATAGAATATGAGATGAGATATGATGATCCTAAGACTAGGTCTCCTTGGTATATATACATGAGACAAAGGGTACACTTAAAATGAAAGGGTACAATGAAGGGTTATAGCCTACATACAAATATAACACTAGAAATGTAATAATTCAATCTATGTGGCTTAACAAGGGATTTTATACTTAACGTGGGGTTTTATTTATGGCCTAACAGAACAAGAGAAGAAAGGGATTTTATACTTAACATGGGGTTTTGTCTAGGGCTTAACATGACAAGAGAAGAAAGGAAGCATTAGAACCTATTCACCCTCAATGACAACTTCCTAAACTATTAACATAGATCAAAGTTTTGAAAACTTTGCTTCTGTAAGAGACTTTTTGAAAATTGCTGCAACTTGATCATCTATAAGGCAATAGAGCACTTCAAGAACCTAATCCTAAAGAACCTTTCTAATGAAGTGCATGTGTAATTCGATGTGTTTGTTGCATTGATGTTGAACTAGATATTTTCCAAGCTAAATGACACTCTGATTATTGCACTAGAGTCTAGTCAGATGCTAATGTGGGAATCCAAACTCTAAAAGGATTTGTTGAAGCAAAAGGGCTTCTTGACTCGCACGACACTCTACTTCTAGTAAAGAAAGAGCAAGGGCACGTTTCTTCTTACAAGCCCAAGTGACAAATCCATAACCAATATTGAAACATAACCTGTAGTAGATTTCCAATCATCAGTGTCTAATCAAAACTAGTAAAATCGACCAACAAAGAAGCACCATTTGAACCATAATGCATCCCAAACTTAATTGTACCCTAGATATATTGAAGTATCATTTTTGCTACTTTCAAATGGTTCTCAAGGGGTGTTTGCATATACCAGGCAACAAGACCAACAATAACAAAAATATTAGGATGGGTATGAGTTAAATACAAAATGATACTAACTAACTGTCGGTACAAAGTGGCATCTTGTTAAGGCCCCTAAGGCCCTAAAACTCTTTTATTATAAGTTTGTTAGTTATGATTAGGTTGGCTTAGTGGTAGGTTGCATCATGCTCACTTTATCTCCTATTTATAATAAAGGAGAATCATTTGTATAAGCATCTTATCTTGTCTTCTGCATTAAATGTATGGTAAAAGGAGGTTCCCCCCTCGAAGTGGACTATTATCATTGAATTTTTATCATTGTCAAAATTTCAGGTTCTAGTTCATTACAACTTTAGAGATATCTCCTATGGAAGTTAAGATTGTGAAATTTTCAGGATTTTAAGAAGTCATATTAGAGTACTACGTACTGAAATTTCAAGCTCAGAAGGGTTCAAAGTTCAGAGATATATCAAGACAAGGGTTAACCATTCAAACATTCTCAAAATTAAGGTTTGAAAGGTACATAACTTACAATTGACATAAATTTTGATTGGAAGATCTTCACCAATGCCAGTGGAATCAAAGAATGTGTGGCATTTCATAATTGGGGTCATAATAGCTAATTTGAGATTTACATTTTCATCCTCAAACTCTACCTTTCACGAGTTATTTTCTGGTAACTTTAAGATCTTTTTCTTGGGTTAGTAAGCTCGTTTAAAAAAAAAATAGAGACATGTTCTTGCGTCTTTAAATAACACAACAATATGTCATTCAATAAGGTGAAAATATGGTAAGGGAAGAATACACACATGAACTACACATGGTTTCACCTTGCCTTGTTGGAAAACCTTGTTAGTACCCCTTCTAGTAGTACAACATCAGACAGTACTTGTATACAAAATCTCACTTCCACATACCTTCAGGCTATATAGGAATTCCCCTAGGTATACCAGAAACCAACTCTAGATAAGTTAATCAGTCGTCTTGTTGCTATCATACACCAAGAACAACACTCGGGGAGACTAGTCTCAATACATGGGTAATCGAGTAGTACGACTAAGGGAACAATTGAGCTTCCTTAGTTAGTGACCTGAGATATTGGGTCGAGTACTACTATTGGACCCCACATGTATATCAGAGAGACATAGCACTTGACACTCCCTTGTCCTCATGACTCTGTAACCTTTTCCAGTGAGCTCACTTTTGAAGGACAACCATAATTTGTGATAAAGATGAAAAAGTAGAGTATTATTATTTTCTCACATGGCTCCAAAGGGTGCTTCAAAATTTACTTCACCAACTAAATCTCGAGAGAGCTCAACCATTACTGAAGAAGAAAGATAAGATATTTTTCATCAAATGGAACAATTGAAAAAGAAGATGAATGAAAATAGTGAACAGATGGAAAATAAGATGGATGAAAATAGGGATCAAATGGAAAATTAGATGGAAGAATTGAAAATTTCCATGTCAACTATTATACAAACCCTATATGGGAGGCTTTTAAAAAGTGACATTGTAATTGAAGAGACTCATGAAAATAAAGGTAGTATTTGTGTTGAACAACCTTCTAATAATAAGCATTTTCAGGTGGATTTAATTCTAATAGTGGAGTTAATTATGGATGGGTTCCTAAGGGCATCAACTTTCCCATGGTTGAATTAAAAAAGTTTGATGGAACAAAAGTCTTTACATGAGTGAACCAAATAGAGCAATACTTTGGATTGCATAATATTATTGATGATAAGAAACAAACTTCTTTAGCAACCTTGTATTTTGAGATAAAACCCTATCAATGGTATCAATGGGTACTCAAAAGGAAACCCCATTCTTATCATTATACTTGGAGTTTATTTACAAGAAACCCAGAAGCACGATATGGAAAAGTTTAGGAACAAGACTACCTTAGTCAATTGACAAGAATCAAGCACTTGGGTGATATTGAGGATTATAATTCAGAATTTCAAGTTTTGGCCACAAGGGTGGATAACATAAGTGATGAACATCTATTGGAAGCTTACATGGGTGGATTATAGAAAGACATTAAACATGAGCTTTTCTTAAAACATCCTGAAGATATTATAGAGGCTATGCAATTTGCTCATCATATCCAAGCCAAGAATAGAGCTACACATAAGTCTACCATTGAAACATATGCAGGAAGCAGAGATATATTTGGGTCTCATAGGGAAACCCTACCTCAATCTACTCAAATATGACTGAAGGAAATAGAAGAAAGAAGAGAAAAAAGACTATGCTTTGGTTGTAATAAAAAATGGTCAAAAGGGCATAAATGTCAAGAAACAAAATTGTTCACCTTGGAGAATAATGATGAAGAGAAAATGGAGGCATTTGCACAAAGGGATGAGGAAGAAATAGTGAACTTAAAAGAGTGGGAAAATGATCCGAAAATCCTTATATGTTAAATTATTTCTTAATATTAAGATCGTCTTGACTATTTGCAAAATAATATGAATTCACTTACTTATCCAAGACTCATTTAACTCATGAATAACTTGCAAGAAACTGAATGAAATAGAAACAAAAAGAACAAAGAACATTACACAAGTTGTTAATGGAGTTCACCCATCTTGGGATACATCTCCAGGTCCGCTTCCAATTGAAATATCGCTCTATTAATGCTCAAATGATTGATACAATAATGACTCTAACTTGTGTTATTACAATGACCTTTTTATCTGTTGCTCAAACTCAGAAACATGAGACACCATTGAATTCCTCTTGAAATTGTGAGAAGAATGATATAAACACCGTATATTTTCCTCAAGGAACTCTATGGCACATAAAATGATGCACTAGTGAAATCTTAAAACCCTTGGGCATGAATTTCAATGCATCTCCCTCACAACTTGGCACACTCTTTCATTTGTGGCACATTGGTTTGGGTTCTGACTTAAATAGGGAGGTCAGGAGGTTGAACCCCTATATGCTTGGAGGCTAACTTAAATACAAATTTGTTGGAGGTTGTAACAAATCGCTTCATGTGGTGCAATGGTTGGGGCGTTACTACATGTAGGAGGAGGTCGTGGGTTCAACACCATGGACCTCTCCTCCTTTGGTGCACGGTTGTAACCACTTTTTATATATTTGAATGTTTGTTGGTTGTTTATAACCAAAGTTTTAAAACATGTATATAACGACCCTCTCCACGTGAATGGGTAAGGTTCCACGTATATACCATGGGATCGGGGGCTATTCCCCCGATCCCCTTTTTTTCTCCAACATAACATGCTTTGCAACTTAAATAATATTTGCACCCACATAGGTTAAGAAACATGTGTGTGGTGTGATGGTGAGGTCGTTGGACTGTCAATCAGGAGACCTAGGTTTGACCCTTCGGGCTCGCAACAAAATTTTTATTCCCCCTAACCATACCTAGCCAATGGGAGACTGCCACATGGTAGTCTCTCATTGGTCCACCTATGCATCCTCTGTACAGATAATTCTATGCGTCAAAACCAAATTTGTCTACTTGTGCACCATGTATACCGCCAACTCATTTGTACGATCTGTATGGATTTCCAATTTGTCCATTTTTCGAGTGACACATGACATTGTCGTGTTGCCACATCACCCTGCTGACATCAGCGTGAATTCATCATGTGAGTTGTATGGATGACACATGGCAACTTGTGGGCTTGTCACATGGCATCCTAATCATTTTTTCTTTCTTCCATGTTTTACCAAAACTTCAAAGGGTCATAACTTTCTCATACAACCTCTGTTTGAGGCGATTCATGCGCCATTGGAAATATCTCATTGAGATATACACAGTGAATTCATTTTCAATAGCATTTGAGATTATCAATTTTTTAGCGATCCTAGATCCACTTGGATCAGAAAAGGATGTAGAAATTTAAACAACAATGAGAGGTGTGAATTATTTTTCCATGCATTGGCAGGCTTGTCAGCACCTCAAACCCTTATTGTTGAAATATACATTAAAAACAAAAGGGTCATAATGCTTTTTGACTCATGAAGTACCCATAACTTCATTGACAAAATATTAGAAGAGAGCCTCAATTTTTGTGTGTATCCAATGACAAATTTTCAATTTTTGGTTGCTAATCGTGGTAGTTTTAGGCAATTTAGACAAACACTTCAGTATATGTTGATAGAAACTTGCCTAATACAAATGTTGGGTGGTTTTATGGATAGTTTAAGGGTTGTTAAGGGGCTGCAATGATGGTTGTAACAGTAGTTACAACAGCAGCACCAACCTTGGACAAATTCAGAAATTTGCACCTAGAACAATAGCAAAAAGAAGACTAGAGCCTTCGGATGATAACACTTAGGAAAATGCAAATTTTTGGGTTAGTTTTAGAGGTTAGTATGTTGATTAAGGCTACTAAATAAGGGTTGTAACAACAATTATAGCAACAGTAATATGGTTGTTTAGTGTTAGTGAAAGTTTCAAGAAGATGTTTTGAAAGTTTGTTTGGTCTCATTCATCCACAAGAGTGCACACATCAGTGCTTTTAGGGGCTTATGGAGTCAATAATAATAACAATGTCACTTGAGAAATAAAATAATGATAACGTTTAGCTAAGAGAAGAAGTAAATGCAAGAGGTGTTTGCACTTCAAGGCCTCAAGCATTTTCCTCTTTTAAGGGAGGTTTTGCTAGAGAGTAGACACTTCTAGACCCTAGCATACCTTCCTTCCTTAGGTGTTGAAAGAAAATTGATTTGGTGACAAGAATGAGATTACTAGAGAGCTATCACTTTAGGGCTCTAATAATCATTCCCAAGAAAATGTACAATTGGAAAGATCAAGCTAGTAGAATAGTTATAGAGAGAAAGAAACATTTGTTGTTTCTCCCCTAGGGTTTAAACAAGCAATTTCATAATCTTAGGCATGAAACAAGTAAATTTTACCACAAACATCCATAGCATGAATACAAATGCATATTTTCTACTTACTTCACCAAGAATAATCAGGTCAAACCCTAGTTGAAGACCATTCCACCATGAAAAATTCCAAAATACACCACCATAAAGCTCTCCCAAGAGGTGCACACTAGTTATTTCAGCCAATAACCCTTAAAGAGGGTGAAAATTTCAGACCACTACTTGTGTGTGATGAGTTATGATGAAAATGAATGTCAATTTATGTCTATTTATACCAAAATTATGACCTTTAATTATTTTAGGTCAAAATATTAGGGTCGACTTGGCCAGTTTACTAAAAAATTACATTTTTGCCAAAATAAATTCAATTTGCATTTAAATAGGCCCCCAAAGGTGATGTCATGCCCTCCTAGGGTGATGTTGGGCCTCAAGTGTGGGACGTTGGGCAAAGGAGATCAAATGATGGGCCTCAAAAGGCCTAAAATTTTCCCACATGTGCCAATAGCCTCATGAATGCCTCCAAAGTGATAACCCCAACTGACAGGTGACTTCTATGGTTATAGAGGTGATGTACAAGGTATTCCAAGGACAAAATTCAAGTGAGAGGAGCATGAGACCTTAGGTCTAGGTCTTCCACAATGCCTCCAAAAGCAACATCCTTCCTTCATCTGGTGCAAGCCTTCAATCTCTTCTTACACCCTGGTTGGGGTTTCAGCATCGATATGTGGCCTTTGAGCCCCCATGAAGGTTCGAGCTAATCATTCCCTCATGTGTACCTATCCATCAAGCAAGGTCCTGCAGAAACAACAAGTACACCCTCTTGAGGTTCATAAGTCACAAGGATCATAGCATGTAAATCAAATCCAATAATTAAATTACCCAAACATGTG
>CBVK0101580441.1:0-10454 GCA_900067695.1 Picea abies | reverse complement strand
TCAGTGTGAGACTATGACCTAGTGGGGGTTTCCAGGCCACTGAGTCTCCTCATCACCTCTCTAAGAGGTGGGGGACATTACATTTGTCTTCTATGGATCATAATATTTCCATATACTTCTCTTATTCCCCAAAAAAAATTCTAAGCAAGGAGTTATTCCCTATGGAAGTAAATCAATGCCAAAATTTTGATCTTATTGTTTTGGTTGTAACTTCCTCATATGAGCTTTGTTTTGCACCCGAGATAGCTCATTGGATAGCTCTATCCGGGTTATTTTATTTGATTCATAGATACATAGTGTGCCTTGGTACACTTTGTTTTCATGGGTTTTGATTGGATAAAAGCATCGTTTAGGGCCTCAATATCAACCCACAAGTTAATGACATACAAAAATACAAAAAAAAGGGAAAAATTCATATAAACTTATTGTTTTACTGCTACAACATCCTTTTAAATTTGAGTCGTTGATCTCAAATCAGGATAAATTTCAATTGTTTATCCTCTAAAACTTCCCCAGACCCACTGATCAATTTCCACTGTCGATCGATAACTTAAAAAAATATTGATCGTTGATCTTCGACACTACATCAATGATTGGTCGATTGACGATTCTCACTACCAAACCAAACTTGTCTATGAATTTCCCCAATGCCTGATCATTGGCCATTAACCATCGAAGAACTCTTTGAAAACCACTTTCTTTCAAAATATGCCAAACCCCGACCATTGGAGATCGACCAACGCTTTTCTTACATGGAAACTATGTTGACATTGCATGAAATGTATATGATGAAATGGAATGACACATCATCATAAAGAATCAACTGGGATGATGTGGCATGACATGTGGATGTTGATGTGACATGACACATCACCCTCCTCTTTCCTTCATCAGCCATTGACAATTTCTCTTGGAATAATTTAAATTTTGCACTGATTCTATCGACCCCCAACCATCGATCATCAAAGGTTGGATATTTCCTTTGGGTGTGTGAAAATTTCACTAAAAATTTGTCGATCCTTTATCGTCGGTCATTGATGATCAAATATTTCCTTTAGGCACATGAAAATTTTGCCCAAAATTAGTTGATCCCTGATTGGAGATTGTCTTTTGTCCAAAATGAATATTTTCCAAACTCATTGATCTGCCCATCGACCATCGGTGAATTTAGTTGGTGAATTTCGAAACTTAGAAAATTTGACCAAAAACCTAGGTGAATCTGGGTTATTGATCTCCCAACCAAGATAATATTGATCATTGATTCTTCTCTGACTTCCACATGGCCATAAAATAATATGGACCATCAATCTGCCATATTTTTCCAATCACCAAAAATGAATCTCAACTGTTGATTTGCTCAACCTTCTAAACAGTCGAAACCTTATGAATTTTTAAATTTATCAGAACAAATCTCAGTTGTTGATCTTGCGATCAAACGTAATCCCAACCATTGATTCGATAAACTCTTTCCAACACAACAATGGCCATTAAAAACTTGAAATTCGACCTTACAAATCGAATTTAGCTCCATGATATATAGATTCACGCCCCATATCATCTCTTCGACTTCCCTAAGGAATTCAAACTCGAAATCCACCCATGAATTTGGGTATTTTGATCCAACTTCTTTGTTTTCTCCAAATTTACATAGATCGAAGTCTACAACAATAAAATACACCAATTCACTCTAGTTCTTGGATCATATGGGTCCAGTGTTTGAAACATATTCTATGATACCATAATGTAATGTCCACTATCCAATCTGAGGAACATTATGGTGCAAAATACTCATAAAAACAAATTTTTTGTTAACTAACTAATTTCCTATAGCTTTCAACTATGAATTGTAACCAAAATTAACTAGTGTCTATTACCATTTATTTAATGCATCTACAACATTCTAAAATAGACATGAAATGTAGATAATAACTCATTACAACAACATATAAAATCAATCTCATACCCATAGTTCATGCACAACAATTAAAACTCACAATACAACTAGAAAACAGATAAAACACTTATCTTTTATAAATAATTTTGCAACCAAATTCTTGGGTCGGACATTTCACCAAAACGTAGACCTGTTGTCCCAGACCTCAACAAAAAGTCACCCCCGAGCTGAGGTAAGTAATCCACAAAAGAGGGTGGTCTCTCCCTATGCACTCATAGCTTCGAAATCCCACAACCCACTAGTATTCTCCTACAAATATCCTGATTTTACACCATCTCTCTTCCTCTTGACCTTCCCAACCCAAGAAATATACCCATTCACTAATCTCAGTCCCTTGGGTGTCCCATTCATTTATTAGGGTCTCTCTGACACAAGTAATTAGGATCCTCTCAGTTGGTAAATCAAGGGAACTTGCTTCCAAGAAAACTACCAGCAAACCACAAAAACACTTGTTGTTATAGTGAAAACCACTCAGGAGTTCACTCTTCAGGCATGATAATATAGCTCTTCAATATTCAACTCCAAAAATATCTAGATACGCTCCATCATGCTCTAGAAATTTCCCAATGTTCCAGATCCAAGCTCTCTACTTGTTGTTCATGCACAAAACTTGACTGACTAAAAACTATTGTAGCTACCCATACCGATTTCCTTTCTTTGGATTACTTTCTTGAGTCACACACTTCCCCAAAACTAATTGTACTTATCTCCCATACTTCCAATAAATATGGGATGTGACTTCTCACAACCACCCTCTTACATTCATTCAATGATTGGCTTTGGAGACACTCAATCAGAAACTAGAGTTTAATACATAGTCTTAATAAAATTTAGGAATGTGGATGGAATTGATAGACATGGGTATTTCCCCCTTGGAACCCTATCTTAGACATTATCCTAGACCCTCCCCTCTCTTATGGATTAATTCAGCCCTCCTCTTTGTCCATGTTCCCTTAGTAGTTGGCATCACATTTTATTTATTGAAACCTAGAAATACATTTCACATATACATCACTTTAGCCATAGCCACACATTATAAATACATAAGCATTAATTAAAATGGGGATGTTACGGCAACAATAACTTGTTTTTGTAGTGCAACTCTCACAAGAGTTCACTCTTAATGCATGACAAACTGATTCTTCTATAATCCTAACAGCTTTCTTATTCAGTCTTCAACTCTAGAAACGCTCCAAAATTTTCCCTCCATTGTTTCTCTAAATTCAGTGCTTTTCTTTTTTTCTCTTTTCTTATTGTTCATGCAAAAATGTGACTATCTAAAACTACCCCCCTTGGCCATATGAATTTTCTCCCTTTTTCTTGCTTTCTTGACTTACACTCTTCCCTAAGATGATTGTACTTTAGCCCCATGCTCCCAATAAGTATGGGATGTGAATCCTCACACCTACCCTCTTGCATGCATTCAATGATTGGCTTTGAGAACACTCAACATTAAAATAGAAGGTTCATTCAAAACATTAAAAATAAGGGAAAAGGATTTGGGAATTAACTCATGAATAAAACCTCCCTTTTAGACCCCTCCTCTCTTGTGGATTAATTCATCCCCCAATCTCTGTCCATGTTCCCTAGCAATTGGCATCACATTTTATTTATTAAAACTTAGAAATACAATTCGCATATACATCACTTTTCCATAGCCACATTCATATTTACACTATTCATTAATTACACTAGGGATTATAGCAAGTAAATTTCATTACCCCTCCCCTACAATTGTGAAATATCCTAAGTGCACAACACTATATTGATATACATGTACAATTTACATCACAATAAATAAATTCTCCAATTTCGCAACTCCAGCATCAATTTCAACCATAATGTTTTGTTCATCTAAACCTGCTGACCCAAGGAATGTACCCCCTTCATCGCTCTCAGTCCATCGGGTTGTATCATTATTTTATCAGGGTTCATGACACAGGTTGGCTATGAAAAATCTAAGATGTGGTTCCAAAACTTTAGCTTCCCAAAATGGAGTCTTGCATTCTTATATTTTTTTTCTTCAAAATTGTCAAAAATTTGCAGGTATTTCTCTTGCATGGTCTCCTTGTGCTCCCATGTAGTGTCTTCAGGATTGTATCATTTCCATTAGACCTTTACGAGGTCAATTGACGAGGCTGATTGCTTTGTTCCTGAGAAATTTGACTTTCCGGTCCAAGATGCATAATGGCTCCACCCGGAAATATCCTTTATGTTCCACCTAGATCACAAAACAATCAATTATGTAGTCAGGGTCGAGCATACATTTCTTTAATAATGACACATGAAATACATTATGCACTCTCATGGATGTAGACAATGCTAGCATGTATGCAACTGGAATGAAATGAAATATAGATGTATCAAAAAGAAACACACAGAGATATAGTAAAACTTGGCTTTTATTAATAAAGAGAATCTATTGAAACTGTGAAAATGCAAAATGAAACAAACTTGCTCAAATGGTGGTAGCTTATCTGTCAAAAGAGATGTGACAGCTAAGCTCATTCACAAGAAGATGAGTACAATGAGGCTCCAAATTCCTTTCTAACATAAAACATAAATGAGAAAACTTTAAACATCCAAAACCCTAACCCCAGGAGATGAAACTCCAAAATGTTTCTGGGCACCGATGGGGATAGTTGATACGTATACTTCCCGAGGGCATATCTTTTACATACAATCTCCATTTGGGGCTCTCGATACACCATTGGAAAGGTATAGTCGAGTAGTACATATTATGTTTAACCTAGCATCTGAATCCATTTACATGTTTGGAACTTGTTGGCACAGGGAAAGATCGAGGGTTCAATGCTTCAACAACGCACCAACAAAACCCTAACTACCGGCCCTTTAGGCAACACCTGCGAAGAAGATGAAGTTTCACCCGAACTAGAGGCAAGGGGGGTTGCAGGACTCAAGTGTATACAACCTAGATGGGACACAGACATGTGATTACAGCACTTAATAGAGCACTTAGACAATAATATGCATTAAGTTATGATTCTTACTCAAACCGCATATTAACCCTAATTACAGATCAACACAAGGTCTAACCCTTATAACCTCTTAGCACATAGCATAATCTCATATCTAACATTCATTCACATCATAAATAACTAAGAATTCATATATCTATCTATCATACATCAAGAACAGTGAACTAAGAAAATAGATACATAAATAGCATGAACAACATAGCATAAAGCACATCGACATAGAATATATGTGGTTCACCCCAGTGTGGGGCTACATCCACCAAATTCTTCTTCTTGTTTATTAGTCTTCTTCAATCTTCTTATTGTCATAGAGCCACAGATCTCACTCCTCACTTGACAGGTGATCTGTGCACAATGCACTAGATCCACCTTCCTCAAAATCAGGTCATGACACAAAGCCTTACATAGTATGTGCACAAAGCCTCTGCCAATCACTTGCACTTATCCTTACAAGTCTTAACATACTCTAGTCATGCACTAATCCAATGACCTATTGCACTAATCCAATTACTACCTTACTTACATCACCTAGCTACTTATTTATACATTACAAAATATGCCTAAGCATGGGTAAACCCATGGGCCGACATCCCATACCTGTTACATAAAACCTAAAAGCCCAAAAATCCTACAAATGGGAGAGATCTCATGATCTCCACTTCGCCTGAGTGCTCCATCTTCGACCAGCATGTCGAAGTCCCAAAAATGGTCAAACATGACCAAAGTTTCCTCAAAACTTGGTCGAGGGCCAACTAGCCCCCAACACTCACCTGTGACTCGTCCCGAGTCCCGAGTCACTCTGATCTAGGAAATTCTTCTTCGAAGGCCTCGATATTAGGTCATGATGCCTCATTTTGTTTCTTTTCTAGAGCCTCCTACTCAACGAACTCCTGAATTACTTTCTTGGTGACAGGCCCTTCCAGGCATTGTTCCACTGTCACAACCACCTGTTCCAACTGTGAGCCTTGTCCCTCAATTTCTTTGAAAAGTGTGCAGGCTTCGTCCTACACTGGTTGGAGTCTTTGTGTCACTTCCATAACTCTACTATGTATGGCAGTGACCTACTTTTTAACTTTGCATTGCTCCTGCGACCTCTTCATCTTCTCAAATGCAATAAGCATATTCATCTATGCTTGCACTGTGGATGCCTGCTGCTTCGCCTCCTAAAGTTATACTTCCAATCTCCTTATCTTTGGATCTTCTGCAAGGAACTCATAGGTATGTGCACTTCGGTCACTTAGTTTCTTACATTCTAAAGTCAACACCCTAATTCTTTCTACTATGCTTCTGGCAGTTTCTTCCCTCTGATCCCACACTTCTTGCAGAGTGCTAGGTACTGCTTGGATTTCTAGCTTTGCAACTCTTTATTGAAGCTGATGAATAGCCTCAACAAGCTTCTTCATTTGCATATCAGTTGAATCCAATTGTTCCTATGCCAATCTCGATATAGAGCAGAGTGATCTAGCCATTGACTCCTTAACCATAGTCTTCTCTACAAGCAGCTGGTCTTTTTCTTCCTATATCTTCACATTGTTCTGCTCGATCTCATCCTAAATTTCACTTTTCTCCTGCTGCGCAACTCGAAGTTTCTCTAGGACTTCCTCCTTTTCTTGCTTTAAGGCCTCTGTGGCCTGCTCCTTTTCCTCTTGGGCTCGATGAATTCGAACCTCTGCTGCATCTGCTAACCTTCACAACTGGGTGGGATCATCCCCCAATTCTATATTTTCTGTTGAGGATGGCATGGTAGGCAATGTGTGGCTTGAGTTGATAGCATGTTGGATGTCTCTGACCTCCTTCTCCATTATGTCATACATCGACGCCTACTTTTCTCTATGTCTTTATAATATGTATTCTGAAGCATCTTCTACAACTGTGATGATGAGATAAATGTCATCCACTGTGAGCACGTTCTTCAACTGAGGCTTGTTGGCACAGAGCCTTCTTTCTTACTGAATTTTTCTTTGGGGAAACCTTCCTCTTCTGTGATGTGTTTACTGTGGTGAGGGGATCCTTTGGCGATGTCACTTCACCTTTGTCCTGCTTGTCTTCTTCCCCTACCTCCTCTTAGTTTTCTTAGTCACCTCTACCTCTTGCAGGTGAGTCAGGTGCAGTTTCCTCAGATGCTTTGTCCTTCTCCTCACTGTCTATGTCCTACAATTCCTCCTTTTTATTATTTTTCTTTTTGCTACTTTGTCCATCATACTCAGTCTGGGTGACCAAAGGAATTTCGATGATGTTGAGGTCGGAGAGTTCTGCCACTTCGATCGGTATGAGGAATTCGACTGGCCATTCCTTGGTTATCTCCTCCATAGTCAGTCAATTTATAGTAGGACTACAATTCCTCTTTACTTTCATCCCTGCATGCAGTGATGTAGATTGAGTGTCGGTCAATGTAGAACTTTGCTAGTGGCCTATACATATGCAAAGTGTTCAGCGTCATCCGTGGAAATGCTTCAATGGCGTACTTCAGTTGTAGGTAGTAAGCATGGAACACCGTATTTTATTTCCACTGCTTTTCCATATCACTTGTATACCACAAGGTGGTGAACCTCACGACCAATGGTTTGTCGCTCCCTCTGGCATCTCCCAAGCGACAAATGCAATTAGAATCAACAACCAACTGAAGTGAAATTTGCAGCCTTGGTCCTACACTTCACAGCAGTCCTTCTCAAACTCGTTGATGAGGTAGCTCACCCAGTTCATCTGCATCCCTTTGACACACTTCCCTTCGAGGTAGACTATGAACCCTGTGACCTGTGTAGGACAATTATTTCTAACGATCTTGTCAGTGATCAGCTGACAAGCGAGGCACACTGCGCCATCCTAGATGAAGGCTACCTTGTAGCCTCACTTCCCCTTCTCCACATCGCCATATGCCTCCTTGATGCACTAGGCCAAGGAGTGGTCTGATTTCTTTCCTGGGTAGAACTGGTGAGGGTCTGGTTCTTGCATGCTCAATCCAGTGAAGAGTTGGATCAGTTTCGGATCTACAGTGATGCACTTATCTAACCAGAGCTAACCTCCATGGTAGCAGGACATGAGGAGTTTAACACACACGTTAACCTCTTGATGTATGCCAAAGTGGGGTATCTTCATCATGTTTAATATTATCGATATCATGATCTCCTTAATCCATGGATGGGGAACTATCTTGGGCTTCTTCCCTATTGTCTTCATCAGGTACCTATGCGGTGTGAACATCACATAGCTCTTTCAATATCCAAGGTTAAAATCGTTGATCTTGAGAGTTGGGATCAGTCCCGACTGCGGTCCGAATGCGTGTATCCCCTTCGAGAGGTATGCAGTGATGAGCATGTACTCTAAATCACACAGGTCACTTTCATGACTAACTATGCTAGCCAAAGGAGGGATGTAGTTAGGCAAGACCGATGGGATCTTCTTCGCATTCTCCAGATCATCATAGTGCTTGGTTCTTTTCTCAGTCGTTGTTTAGGACATAGATCGACATCCAATCAAGGGGGATTCTTGCAATCCACCCATCAATGATTCCTGTATTCATATAGATATGAATTTCTTAGCCATAAGGTCTATTAATATCTCCTCCATAGACTTCTCTATTGCGCTACGTTTGCCCAACATGCACACTTGTGATCAAATAACTTAGGTAGGTGAACAAATAATCAAGGTAATCGAATCGATGGTGAAGTATAGAAAGAATAGTGCGGTATGAAATTGGTTCTTTGTTAGCTCAAAGATCTTGATTTGCAAAAAGTGGTCCTGACGCAACATTCGACGAGTTAAATATGCAACGTCGTAATAGATTCCTTCAACGGGTCTAAATGACTTAATCAATACGATTCCATTCATTGTGTTGTAGTCCCAATGGTCCAATGGCAATATTTCCGGCAATAAATGTGTTTCTAACCATTCTGGAGCATCATTATAACAGTCGGGATGCCTCCAAAAGTCATATAGCTTCGTCGTGGTGAAGTGATATTCTGCATTGTTCTGCTATTCCGGCGAGGTTCAAGTTCTGCAAGCCTGCCTTCTGCGAAGTATTTCCTGGAACTTCCTACAGTTTTTCTAACTTTGCTTTCTTCTTACTGATATTTCTTTCCTTCTTTCCTGTGATCTGAGTCTCTAGATTCCTCTTTCCATTTTTATTCTTATCTTCTCCTAGTAAAGTGACTTCACATTGTTGAGGGTCTTTCAAAGGATTCGAGTGTAATACCTCTTCTCTTATTATTTTCGGGGTAGATGCACTTTTTTCTGGCATGGGCAGGTTCTTTAAGCCTTCTTATGTTCTTTCAACCTCAACAACTAACTCTCTTGCCTTATGTTTCTTCGACTTGTCCTCTTGTTCTTGTATTAATCGCTCTAATTTACTAGCCATGAAGTCTCTTAATTCTTTCTTTTTCTATTATGTAGTTTCTTCCTCTATTTTCCTCCGGATCTGATCTTTCTCAATCCAGTTCTTTCCTAGCAAAAGTGAAAAAGGGAATTGTTCTTAACAAACTTAATAAATTCAAATTGTTCTTCGGTCGATGCTCCATGAGCCATCATAGGTATATTAGTAACTCTTCCACATAGGGTTATCATCTTTCCTTTAAACAATCCTATCCTTCCCAATGAAGGAATCATAAAAGGCTTTCCCAAAATTTCCCAAGTTCTTTCTGGCATAATATTCACATGTGTTTCCTCATCCAAAACATAGTCTATGTCGAAGTCTCCTATTCTTGTTTCTATGCACAAATTTTCTTTTAATATCTCTGGTAAACTGATGTCCTTATGACCCTTCAGTGTTTCTTTGATCTATAATAACATAGTCTCTGATTCTTTCTAGTTTTCTAACATATCCTTAGTCCCTTGACCTTCTTCATAGTTTTCTTGTCTCATATTCATATTTTCAACTTTGGCAATCATTCTAGAGAAATCCAAAACCTCATGACCAATGGCTTTACAACAAAGACAAATAGGACCTATGCCAGCGAATTCCTTAGCAAGATGTCTCGATCTTCTGCAATTATAACACAATGCCAATCTTCTCTTCCTTTTAAACAATCCCCAACCTTTCCTGTACTACACACTAGGATCAAAGTGATGGAACTGCAATTTGCAAAAATTCTTTCTAGGTTCCTGCATCCACTTATTAGTCCAAAAATTCTTTCTGTGCATAGGAATAACATATCTTTCACTATCTCTATCAAATTTATTCGGATCAAATATTCCTTCTTCTAGTTGTGCCCTAGCGTTAAGAATAGGACAAAATCTATCAAACATACCTAGATTCATAATTTCGAAGAATACATTTCCACTTATCTTACCTTTACCAGATCACAAAGCTTTAAGATCTTACCTCTTTTCTTTAGATCGAGCTTCTCTCTTAGCACAAAGATTTGCAAGTCAAGTAGAATACTGCACACTACAACAACAAATCTATGCACAGAGATTTCTCTTTTCTTCAATTCCCAACAATCACAATTTTAGGTCCCGACAACGGAGCCATTTTTTGGCACAGGGGGAAACCCAGGGTTCAACGC
>CBVK0101580404.1:0-10336 GCA_900067695.1 Picea abies | reverse complement strand
AGAAGCAATTCGTACCTTTTGTGTATGTGGCACATTATGTAGATCAAAGACTTGCTCCATCTGAAGTATCCATGTGATTGGGTCCTTTCCATCAAACTTCCTCATATCAATCTTAGGAACATGGTTGGTCTTCAACACAAAGTTGGAGTTTCTCCATTCTTGATTCATCTTCCTTCTGTCCTCATCATGAATTTCATGGGATACATTTTCACTTTTAGGTGTCCTCTCTATTAGGAAATTTTTCAATCCTTCCATGATCTCCCTTTTTAAACCATCCATCTTAGTATCCATTATTGTCTCCAATTTAGCTTTAGTTGAATCCATCATCCTTTGTAGTTCATCTTTTGTCACTGTCTTATTTTGTAATTCATTTATGTCCCTACACATTTCTTCACCTTCATCAAGCGTTCAAGTAGGACTGTCTGGAGGCTTATTTGGTGTAGAAGTTCCCTTTTCTGGTGGCATGTTGGCCAAGTATCACTTTTAAGCCTTGATTTTGAGGTGATTCTACTAGAAAATATTTCTTCTATTGTATCTCCAAATTTTCATCCCTTCTGGGTATGAAAAATTATTTTTTGTAGTTCTCTGATATTTCTTCTCTACAATGCCACATGTCTGATCAAAATTGGATGTTCCAAGTGGAATTTACGGTAGCTTCCCCAAAACTTGATGATTTTTGTCCTTTATAGGAGATCTCACTTGTATAGAGTTCCCCACACAAAAATAATTGATATACAATTCTGAAACTTGGACCATAATTACTATGGACTGTCCATTATCCAATGCAACTAGTCTCACTCAATTTGGATACTCTAGGAAGAAGTTAATATTGTTTTACTTGGAACACCTGCTTGAGACTAGTCAATAAGACTAGTCATATACCCTATCTTCCACAGGGTGTATCTACAAATGTAAGATGCCCCTGTTAGGAATTTTAATTGTCTAGATAAATAGGAAATTAAGATGTTCAATATAAATTGTCAACCCAGGGAAGTTTGTTGTTTCAAGATAATTGTGCATAGTCTTTGCTAGATTATGAAAGCAACACTAATCTAATTGTAGTGGGGAAGTTTGAAAAATAATTTTTTTTTATCACTAACACAATTGTGTTGATACAGCTGGAGTTCTACAGAATTGAAATCATAGTTGAAATCTAAACTGATGAGTGTATAAGAATCCTGGATTACCTACTCTAAATTTCTATTTTACTTTTGTAGGAAGAAGTTCTATACTATTTGCACAAAGGAAATCTACTTATTGTAAGAAAGTAATTCACACTTTTATTTTCTTTTACTTGGAAACAAGATTTTAATCTAATGCAGAAAAAGGGAAAGTAGTTCTCCAACATTGTTCAACAATTGACTTCTAATTCTCATGAGACAGATTTATGCACATCTAACAAGAAGGAACTAGACTGTAACAACAATTCCATTCTATAATTGTTTAACAGATAAATCATTCATATTAAAACAACTAATCTGGAATTCAAAATAGAGGGGAATCTGTGAGGAAGGTGGGCCCTTTCCTTCTCACTAAATCCACTCAAAGAAATAGGCTATAGTCTGCTAAAGAAAATCAATCCACTCTTTTATTGATTTACCAAAATGTTTGTGTACAATAAGCTTTACTCTACTTCACTTTCTCACAGTCAAAAATCTGTCCCCACTGATTACAAAAGATCTGCTATTTAAAGTCAGAGTCATTCAGTTAAAAAAAAATTAGAACGGCCTTGAGAATCCTCGATTCTCAAGTTGTTCGTATGATATCATTAATACAAGATATAGAACTAATCGTGTAAGCTAAAACATGTAACAGTAGGTGTAGCAGCTTTTAGGATCGGTGCCATTTGTTGCAGCATTCATGTAACAGTAGAATCAATGGCATTTGTTGCAGCAGTCGTGTAACAGTAGAATCAGTGGAACCTATTGCAGTAGTCATGTAACAACTTCCAAGATTGGCGCATACTTGTAAAAACTTCCAAAATTGGTGCATAGCTGTAACAGCTTCCAAGATTGGCGCATAGCTATAACATCTGGTGTAACAACAACGACCATTCTTCAAGAATTGGTTGTTATATACATTTTGATCATTAGTTGAATCATTTTATGGGTAAAACATGTGAACATTACCAATCAAACATGTTAAGTAAATGAAAATATAAAAGCAAGATGAATGATTCATACCTTGGGAAGAAAAGGTCTTATCATGCATTATAGTAGGCATTAACTTAGAGATGATAAGGTTGAATGGGCAAAAGATGTCGTGAAAAAGGGACATTTTGGGGTCCTAACATGCCCCCCAACTGAAGACATTGCATGTCCTCATGCAAAACACATTCAAACCTTACTTTGTAGCTGAATTAGGGAGCTGGCTCCTCAGTGAAAAATTGCTAAGATAAATTGCTAAGTGTCTGGATGGAAAAATTATGTGTCAAAAAGAAAATATGTTGTGTCAACAATCTTTCTGAGTTTCCTTGTCTTGAATAACAGAATCAGTTTGAGTTTCTTGACTAACAACTCGTGAGGGAAACATAGGTTCTTGTTTGAAATATGCTGGTAAACCAACAACTACCTTATGACATTGAGATCTTCTCAGTTTTGTTGGTTTTTGTGTAGCAGTATTTTCATGTTCAGTCTTGACTGAGAGAGTTGTTGGTCCTTTAGAAACTGACACTTTTACTATCTTATAATCTTCTTCAAAGTAAATGTTTCCAAAATCAAAGCACATGAGTTCTTTATTTATGTCTATAACAACTTTTGTCAATGCTAGGATGTCCAAGGTTATCCCTTCTGGATTCTTCTGTCGAGTAGCCTCCACCTCTTGTTTATGTCTATTTAACTCTGCTTTGAGGCTTTCATTCTCTGTTATTAGTGCAGTAATTTTGGAATTTTCTATATTCCTGATCCTTCTCTTAATTTGGGAAAATAATTAGGCAAGTGGCACATCCTCAATATTATGTGTAACTGGTTCTTGTGTGGCAGTTATAACGTCAATAGTTGTTGCTTGTGGAACAGTTGTTTCTTGTGTAACAGATGGGTCTGTCATGACTGGTTCTTGTGGAACAGTCTTGACTTGGACAGTTGTTTCTTTTGGAACAACTACATCCTAGATGACTTGTTCTTGTAGACCAATCCCATCGTTTGTGCCTATCTCTACTGCCACTAGTAGTTCACTAGAAGAGATTGGTTCTTGTGTGACAGTCCCTTTATCAAACATAGAGGATAATGGACGAAGAATAGGAATAGCATGTTCCATATCTTGCCATCCAATTGTTGCTTCTGCAGACCTGGTGGACCTGGTTCTTCTCCTAGGTAAAATAGAAATGAAAGCATGGGCTCTCTTCTTCGTTGCTAGAGGAGGAACATGACATTCTTCCTCAACAACAGAAGGAGGAAATTATGGTATACTGGGGTCTTCTATGATCTGTACATCACCACTTGACGTGTGATGCACAAAATCATCAAGTGGAGTCGATGATTCTGCTGCAATTAGAGTATATTCGATCTGAATTGAGAGAATAGTTTCTTGAAGTTCCTTGCACAAAGTAAAACTTGGTATACGTATCTCTGTAGATTTCTCTATCACAATAGAAGAAGGGCTCCAAGTTGTTGTTGATGTAATTTGGTCAAGGTCTTGCAGACATTTTCCCTTGAATGGACGTTTTCTTTTCTGATATAATCCACTGGCAGTGACAGTAGGGATTGGAACAGTTGTTGCAGCAATAGGCTCTTGTATTACTGCTGGTGCAACAACAAACGGGGTAGTCAGACTTGTTGTTGTAGTGGACCACATTGACCTTGTTCGCTTTCTAGGTGATCCAGAGACAGGAGTAGGAGTTCTCTTCTTAGGAGTAGGGTGTAATTTTTCAATGACAACTATCGCAGCCAAGGGTTGTGACTCATGTCTTGGTCTAGTAGTTGGTTGTTCATCGGTTGGCTCGATCACAGCTACAGGCTATGCCAATTCAATTCTGTCGAGGCTTGTCTGGTTGGTGCTAGAATGGCCCCGGGTTGGGTGTGTGCTTCTTTGAGTCATCTTACAGGCAACGACAATAGGGGTTTGGACTGTTGTTGCAGCCGAGGGCAGAGACTCAGGAAGAGGTATAATCATATCTGCAGGTATAGAATGTGGTTGGCCTGCTATGGTAGGTAATGGGTTATTGGAAATGCCCATACGTCTGTGAATTAATAGTCCAATGAGTCTGTGATTAGAAAGGCAGTTCCTGGGGTTCTTGTATTTTTTTACAAAATGAGCCATGTTATGCAATGAATGGAGGAGAAAATAAGGAATGTTTATGAATTTCTAATGTCACAGATGTGATAATAAGATGAAATCAGAAAAATAAATAACTTGGTACCTGCCTTCACAGGTAATATATCTTTTGACAAACTTTGGTACTTTCTCCCATGGCTATGGTAAGGAATTGACATCTGCACCTCTTCCTTTGGTCTGAACTTGCTCATTGTCGATGAGGAAACCCTTTTGTGCATCCAGAAGATGTGTTTTTATGTTAAACCATCGGTCTCCTACTGTTGGCAACCCTGTCACAACAACAATTATTTCTTCTGACACTGGAATCCTTACCCCATTCACCATTGAATATCCTTCGGTGAGATTTTGACTAAACTCCAATACCTCATCTTCATTAAACCCCTTCAGCTTCTTAAAATACGATATGTGAGATCGGAAGAGTGGAATCCTTACCCCATTCACCATTGAATATCCTTCGGTGAGATTTTGACTAAACTCCAATACCTCATCTTCATTAAACCCCTTCAGCTTCTTAAAATACGATATCCAGTCGACCTGGAGAAATATTTGGTAGCCCTCTGGGTGTAACAACAAAGTGTCCATATTTGCAGGTTCATATCGCACGGTTGATCCTCCCATGATGTTGCTTGAGAGTCTATCAGGAACGTAGGAGGAGAAACTAGCACCTAAACTAGAGACACAACAAATTCAACGTGTTTTGCATAAAGAATACACTGTCTCAACAAAAATAAGTGTGGTTGAAAAGGTGGTGGAGGTGAGTATAAAATGCAGTTTGGACGGCTAGATTTGCATCCCCCCCCCCCAACTAATCGGATTGGATCTAGGTGCATCAATTTAGGACAACCGACGAGTAAACAGGAAAGCGTTCTTTTATATCTTCATTACTTTAACACGTAGGATTAGTCACGTACCTGATGTCTTACCACACATAACATTCTGTCAGAGTAACCACACTGGCCAACCGCCATCTGAGTCGCGTGGAATAGCTGAGATGATGAAGGATGGTGTGAGAAATGATGATATGAAAATTGGAGCAGAGATGGAGTCGTTTCTATGGTTGATCAGCTAGAAATCACCGAATGTGAATTCAAGTAATGATGAAGAAGCACTTGTTGACAGAGAAGGAGGAAAAAGATAACAGTGGTATTAACAAATCTGCGATGTTATAGCATGGAAAAATTGTAGAGCTGGAGTAGCAACATTGGCAGAAATGCAAAAAAGAAAGAGTGAAGTGGCAAGAAAGAATAACAGTGATCAGCAGGTACTTCGGCCAGAATGGCGGAGGTAGGTGTAACAACAAATGAGATGGTCGGAAAATAAAATGGTGTAACCATATAAAAAAAATGACCATTGTGTAACGGTAGGGAATTTGGCCAATTTATCGAAAAAGGGTGTAACAACATGGAAATCAGCCAATTTATCAGAAAAGGGTGTAACATCATGGAAATCGGCCAATTTATCGGAAAAGGGTGTAACAGCATGGAAATCAAAGAATTTATTAGAAAAAGGTGTAACAGCATGGAAATCGGCCAATCTATCGGAAAAGGGTGTAATGGCATGGAAATCGACCAATTTAATGGAAAAGGCTGTAACAACATGGAAATTGACCAATCTATCAGAAAATGGTGTAACAACATGGAAATCATCCAATCTATCGGAAAAGGGTGTAACAACATGGAAATCGGCCAATTTAATGGAAAAGGGTGTAACAGCATGGAAATTGGCCAATTTATCGGAAAAGGGTGTAACAGCATGGAAATCAGCCAATTTATTGAAAAAGGGTGTAACAACATGGAAATCGACCAATTTATCGGAAAAGGGTGTAACAGCATGGAAATCGACCAATTTATCGAAAAAAGGTGTAACAGCATGGAAATTGGCCGAACGCTGCATCACTTAGTTTTTAGAAAGTTTTTCAACTTCTGTAAACTAATCATTTAACTCTTTTTGCTGCACTCAACCTTGTTGTTCATCAATTCACCTGCACACACATAACTACCTAATACCCTTCAAGGATGAATTTATTAGCATAGTAAAAAAAATAGAAAGATTTCAAACAAAATTAGAGAAATGCAAATTTTGTTTAGTTTATTTATATATAAGGTATGAGAAAAATAAGTCCTAAGGTTCAGAAGGGGAAGGAGCAAGCTCCTTTCCTTTTAAGAATTGATAACCCGTATCGACTGTACATATATATTTGAATTCTATCTTGGACAGTGGGCACTGATACAGACGCAAGCGATGACCATTTGCATGTAATTGTGTATTGGATCCATCAATAGTGATCAACCTGACTGTCCCATTGGGAAAAACAGTGGCTACCTCATAAGGTCCTAGCCATCATGTACACAGATTGCCCTAAAATTCTTTAAAGCGTGAATCATACAATAGAGCCCAATATCCATTCTGGAATAATTTCTTCTTGATGACTCGGTCATGCCATTTTGTTATGTGTTATTGAATCATCATGGTTTGATGAGTAGCGTCCAAATGCTTTTCATCAAGCTCATTGAGCTACTGCAGTCTGGCCTTCTGTGCCATAGTCAATTCAAGGTTGATTGTTGATGTAGTTCTTAAAGTTTTGATTTCGAATTCAATGGGGAAAACAAGGCTTTTTCCATATATCAGCTCATAAGGAGAAAAATCAATTGTGTTCCTCCAAGTAGTTCGGTAAGCCCATAGAGATTCATGCAATCTGTCTGACCAATCTCAACAATGTTCTCTCACTGTTTTAGTAAGAATGTATTCTAAAACTTTGTTAGTGCTTTCCACCTGGTCATTGCCTTGTGGATGGTATGGAGAAGCTATTGTATGTAAAACATGATATTTACTCCTTGTGGATGGTATGGAGAAGCTATTGTATGTAAAACATGATATTTACTGAGTAGGGATTCAAACTTATGTGATGTGAAAGAGGGTCCTCCATTAGTTATTGATTCTCTGGGAACTCCAAACCTAACAAACATATCTTCAAACAAGAATGCTAAGACAGATTCTTCTGAGGCCCTAATGAGTGCTTTCGCTTCTACCCACTTGGTCATGTAATCTGTACAGACCAATATATAGAATTTCTGATTAGAAGGTGGGTTAATGGGCCCTATGAAATCCATGGCCCATATCTCAAAAGGATCTAATACTACCTGGGGCTAGAGAGGCATCTCATCCTTATGATTTGGCTGACCCATTCGTTGGAAACTGTCACAAGTTTGAACGTATTTCTTGGCATCTTGAAATATGGTGGGCCAAAAATAGCCCATCCTTAAAATTTTATGCCCAATCCTATTATCAGAAAAATGAACCCCACAATGGCCATAATGGAAATCCTTCAACATATCATACACTTTGTCATCCCTTACACATCTCCTAATTTCTTGATCTAGGCCTATGTAGAAAAGGTATCCTCCTATCCAACTATACCAAGCACTCTTCTGGATAATCTTCCTTCTTTCTCGAGGAGATAAATGGGGAGGTACCTTCCTTGCAACCAAATAATTAGCAATGTCTGCATACCAAGGTGAGTGAGCAAATACTACAAATAAATGTTCATCTAGAAAGGAATCATCAACAGGTAAATTATCATCATTTATATGTAATCTTGAAATATGGTGGGCCAAAAATAGCCCATCCTTAAAATTTTATGCTCGGTTCTTTTATTAGCAAAATGAGCCCCACAAGGGCCATCATGGGAAGATTTCAATAGATCATGCACTTCATCATCCCTTACACATCGCTTGATTTCTTGATCCATGCCTGTGTAGAAAAGGTATCCTCCTATCCAACTATACTGAGCACTCTTCTGAATAATCTTCCTTTTTTTCTTGAGGAGATAGATGTGGAGGTACCTTCCCTGCAACCAAATAATTAGCAATGTATGCATACCAAGGTGAGTGAGCATATACTGCAAACAAATGTTCATTAGGAAAGGAATCATCTATAGGTGAATTATCATCATTTATATGTAATCTTGAGATAAAATCAACAACCACATTTTCTTTTCCTGGTCTATCCACTATAGTGATGTCAAATTCTTGAGGAGATAGATGTGGAGGTACCTTCCCTGCAACCAAATAATTAGCAATGTCTGCATACCAAGGTGAGTGAGCAGATACTGCAAACAAATTTTCATCAGGAAAGGAATCATCTACAGGCGAATTATCATCATATGTAACCTTGAGAGAAAATCAGAAACCACATTTTCTTTTCCTGGTCTATCTACTATAGTGATGTCAAATTCTTTTAGTAGTAACAACCATCTTATTACTTGGACATTAGTAATAGGTTTATTCATTATATATTTAATTGTTGTATGATCAGTATGAATAAAAGTAGGATAACCAGTGAAATAATTCCTGAATTTATTGATTGCATAAACTACTGCTAAGAATTCCCTTACAGTAACTGTATAATTTAATTCAATAGGAGCCATACTCTTGTTGATATAGTAAATAGCATAGGGATATTTGTTCTCCTGTTTCCCTAGTACTGCACCTATTGCAGTATCTAAGGCATCTGAAGAAATGTTTCAGATCTGCAAAAGACAATTCATAGTTGTCAGTCCAATGAAAGTCAACATCTTTTGTTAATAGATAAAACAAGGGAGAGGCAAGTTTGGATTTTTTTTTAATGAATCTCCTGTAATATCCATCATGCCCTAAAAAACTTCTTACCTCTTTCTGAGTTGATGGAGTTGGAATGTCCAAAATTACCTGGATTTTGGCCGGGTCTACCTGAATTCCTACATAAGAAATAAAGTGTCCCAGCACTACACCCTCGCTCATCATCATATGGCACTTTTATGTACTTAAAGAAAGATGAGACTGTATACATCTTTTGAGCACTTTTTCTAGATTAGACAAAGATTCATTGAAATCAATTCCATAAGGTGTAAAGTCATCCATGAATATCTCCATACAACCATTCGCCATATCAGAAAAAATACCAATTACAACTCTATGGAAAGTGGCTGGTGAATTACACAAGACAAATGGGAGAACCTTGTAGGAAAATGTACCCCAAGGGCTGGTAAAGGTGGTCTTATCTTGGTCATGTGGAGCAATTTTTATCTGGTTATAGACATTGAATCCATCTAAGAAAGAGAAAAACGTTTTCCTAGCTAGGTTGCCTAGAACTTGATCAATAAATGGAAGAGGGAAATGATCCTTTTGCATGTCCTTATTCAGGGCTCTATAGTCCACACACACTCTCCATTTCCCATTCTTTTTAGGTACAATAACCAATGGTGAGACCCACTTGCTATCTGATATAGGGTAAATGAAATCGACATTGAGAAGTTTCTAGAGTTCTTCCTTAACAAATTCTTTAAGGTTTGGGTTCATCCTCCTTTGGGGTTGGCAAATGGGTCGGAATTCTTCCTTAATGTATATATGGTGAGTGCATAGTTCATAGGAAATTCCTTTCATATCTATGTAATCCTAGGCAAATTCTTCTTTATGTTCAATCAGTAATCATATCTATGTAATCCTAGGCAATGGATAGATTGGGATTGATGTTCAAGGTTTTTCCAGGTTCAATTTCTACAACAATGCTCTTAGAACTGACTTTAGGAAATAATTCAGCTGTTATTGTTTCATCATCTGTTGTTACAACATTTTTTTATAGCGGTTGTTGTTTCAGCTGAATCAATTTGATTTTCAGTAGTTTCTGAGAATGTTTATGAGCTCATCTCTCCCTGGGCGATAGGGTCAAAGACTCGAATCAATCGGTGGTGCATGTTCTGTGTAACAACAGAAGAGTCACAGATAAAGAAGTTGATTAACGCGTCCTCTGTCTCATCTTTGAAACTCAGGGTTTTTCCTATGGTTAGCACAGGCAGATCACTTTCATCCTCATTGTTATAAAAATAGGACCATGGAGCAATTAAATAAAACAAATGAAGAAACAAAACACAAAAGATACAGAATACAAGAGAGACATAGATTTACGTGGTTCACCCAGTGTGGGATACGTCCACCATAGAAATTGCTAGGTCCTTTCTTTATTATTATCCAAAAAATGAAGGGATACAGCCTACAACAAAACCCTTTGTAACTTCCTCTTCTTTCTC